>JACWQW010000052.1:124161-255597 GCA_014849355.1 Cryphonectria radicalis | reverse complement strand
CTAACCCTAGCCCTAACCCTAGCCCTAACCCTAGCCCTAGCCCTAACCCTAGCCCTAACCCTAGCCCTAGCCCTAGCCCTAGCCCTAACCCTAACCCTGCCAGAATACGCGTATATTGATTTGATGGTCGTACCAAGCGAACGCTGCGATAGGAGTGAGGTCAAGTGCCTGCTGGCTAAATCTGCCTTTATAGATCAAACAAAATCTCAGCAAGCTGAAGCAAAGACTCATAAGGACTTTGAGTCCTGCTTACCCATGGACCAGCCGCCAACCTGCCAACACATCTCTCTAATATATGACTGCTCGTTTTGGTAATAGATGCGGATATGTAGATTCCTGTGAATATTGTCAAGCGCGCTACTGAACCATCTCGTGGCGGCGATGCCCGAGCCTGGCCGGGCATTCCACAGTGTTGATCCGCGACACCAACCACTTTGGCCGCAATGGCAGTATTCCTGGATGGCCCAAGACGTGGGGCCTAGTTGAGTTAGCCTAGTGCTCGGGCTATATTTTCGGTTTTATATAGGCGATTATAGCTAAATCCTCGAATAATAATGCTTAGAGCTAGCCCTATGCCTTCGGGGACCTAGATGTTCATTAGGACGAAGAAATAGGGGAGATAGATTATAGAGACAAGTACGACAACGAGTACAATGACGAGTTTGATAACGACGAGGGTTACGATGAGAAACAGAATGGGAACCGTACAAAGATCCGAAGTCTAAACCTATAAGAATATTCTTCCATCCTAGCTCGTCTCCGCTACGAGTACTGTGCTGACCGGATCCAAGCCCAAGACCGTGCAGTGGCGATCTCAAACAGACGAATAAATACATTAAGAAGTTGCGGACTACCAAGAAGAAGTGCGACTTCTGGCCCATGCCTGCCGATGAAGATCCTGATGGCAACAATCCGTACTTCCGATCCTGCTTCAGCCCAGACGAAGTCGAGGACGAGGACGGGATCCCTAAGAATTCAGCGAGGTGCATGCGCTTCCAGTCATACATCACACCAGGTCCCCTTGCTCTCTCCTAATGGCCTTTGAAACGACCGATTGAGACGGATATGAATCGCTAGATGTTGTCAGATCTACATCTTGTCTTTGACGAGCAATGAACTTTACTGTTACTTCTTTTTGTCTAGGCGGAGCCCTTGACCTAGGATCACATTGGGCGCTGCCTGCACAGCGGACATTGTACAATTACACTACACTACAGGCTACATTCATCCAACTTGAATCTTTTGTCAAGATGGGAACTATTTGTTAGTTTCTACCCCTCGCCGCATTGGCGAAACGGACAATTACATTGTTATAACTTCTTCATTGTTCGAAACTTATCAAGGAATATGAAATGGGAGACTAGCTTCAATGCGCGGACAAAGTTATTGTTCTAATGTGGGCGGTATTGCTTCGACTTCAAAGCATGAAGTGAGCTCAATGTCTCCATCTTTATCCGGGACGTCCTCAGCATCGGCTATATAATAGGCGCACCCGTCCGCCCGTCTGTTATGTTAGCTACTTCTCATCATTCCCACCGCGGATCCTCCTGACCTAAAAAGAAATCTCGTTCTACACTTGACAACAACAACAGCCGGGAAGTCTCGCATCCAACGTCGGCAAGATGCCGCGCCAGGCCCCAGTCACCTTCCGCTTCCAAAGCTTGCCGGTCGAGCTTCAAATCATGATCTGGGAGCACCTCGCTAACCTCTCGGACGAGATTCCGAGACACTTCCTTTACATTGGCGAGATCACTAGACCATATTACAACAGGGTCGAGGAGAGGATGGTGCACGGACGCATCGAGCTTCTCCCCACCGAAGGATTACTCAGGTCAACCCAAGGCGCTCGACTTGCTCTAAGCATTTGCTCTGCATCTCGCCAGGCGGCTCTCCACATGCTACGCGACTCCCTTGAAATCAGGGGCGGTGTGCTCCGCTACAATGGCGAACTGTTCACCATCTTGTTGCAAGGCTTCAATCGCGTTCTCTCGTATGACTTCGCGGTCGAGCAGCATGTGTGGCCCCCTATCAAGAGGGTAGCATGCCAGATCTCTCCTTCCCTTGCTCCAGAATATTGGTATCGGGTGAGTGAGCAGACACTGCAGCAGATGTTTCCAGAGAGTCAGGAGAGTTTCTTCTGCTTTTTTTGTAATCGTGGTTAGTACAGTCCTCCTCTGAGGACACGTGCTGCCAAGAACCTTGTACAAGACTGCGCCCCGGTAGAGTATTCGAGTCAGAGTCCCGACTCGTAGGAGCGTAAGTTGGTTTTGTGTCGTACGTGGAAAGGCAGCAAGTGCGTCTTTCTAAATCTTGTGTTCTTTTTCTCCTTCCCCTTCTCATTCTCACTCTTTCCCTTCTTCCTTTTCTTTAGCTGGCTAAAGTTGTCATAACAAAGCATATCAAACCCGGAATATTATCACCTAAAGTTTTAAACAAGCAAAACTTTATATGCTATGTGACATAAGTGCATCTTGTCTGTAATGGAGTTTCTTGGCTTTTCAATACCATGAAAAGTCCCGAGATGGGCCGCTTCTATTTCTATACCGTCTGGTTGGTTGTCTCTTACATAATGATAATCTATGCCGACCGACTGATGGGCTCCGGGGCATTATTGGCCGGCATTACACTAATTCGACGGCTCTACTACCACCACTCTTGGACAGTCTTCCACTAAGGGTGCAGCATGGTTCTCACCTGCTTGGCTGTCTTAGCAAATGAAGCATGCCTTCTACATACCAAGTACGATTCACTGAAATGTCGGGTCAGCGGCGGCCTCACCTAAGTTATGAAGTCGCCTGGTCTCCCTGCCTGTTGCTTCAGGCTTGTCGTGGACTTCTATTGCAACTTAGCCTGCTGATAACTACAATGTCGAGGGACAATACGGCCCCACCACCTCCTACAGAGCGAAGGAGGAAGGCTCATAAGAAGAGCCGCAATAGCTGCCAGTCCTGCAAGCGGAGATATATTCGCTGCGACGATCGCAAGCCGGCTTGGTAAGCATCGCCACTTGTCCAAACCGTCCAGGTTGCGCATGATTATACTTGGTTCTTGGCGTCCTGGAGAATAGCTAGTCGACTATAACAATGACTCTAACGAGTCTAGCACATACTGTCTCGTCCGAGGATACCAATGCGTTTACGGTGATGCAATCGTGTCGCATGACAGCATAGACTACCGCCAGGTTGCAAATGCTTCCATCAGACCCAGCACGCTCCTAGCTGCTAGGACAAGAGACCCGTTCAACGCATTACCCGCCAACTTGGTCAACCGATCCCAAGAACTCGTTTGTCATTGTAGGATCAGTCTTCTTTCTCTACTGCCAATTAGTACTACGAAAGGACGGTGTCTGACTGAAGCCCGGCTTCAAGTCATCTAATTTCGCCAAAGTCTTCGTCAGAATATCGGCAAGAACCCGATAACATATATGTACGTTGCCGTGTACCAGCAGGCTTCCTGACTTGTCTGGATAGAACTGCTTGTGCATCTTACTGAGGCTTGTAGGATCCAGGATACATTAATGAATCCTGGTTACCTGGATAATCTTTTCCTCGAGTCGGCCCATCATTACAGCTTGCTCTGCCCTCGAGACACCGGCCTGAGAAGTTTCCTTACGAACCAAAAAATGGAACTCATCAGGAGTGTCAAGGAGCGGATTGCATCCGCAACAGGCGGACGTGAAACCTGGCCATGCATCGATGGGATCGGGTACCTCCTCTTTCTAGACGTAGGTGGGAGTAATTTCGGGCCCTTGAATTAACTATTTGAGAACGGCTCATTGATGTGTCCCCTGCACACGCAGAGTTATTTCAACAACGAAGCGGCGGCCGTTGTACATCTTCGTGGCTTGTTTGCATTCGCAGAGGAAGAAAATAGGACAGGAAGCAACCTGATATATGGGTACGCCAGACTGAGCATAGCGCTAATGTGAGAGACTGTCTCGATTTGATTGAAAGCAAGGTTGAACTAACTGGATCTAGAATACTAAGCTTGCTCGCGGCCCCAAAGAAGAAGTCGGAATATTTCAGGTCCGCAGGCCCCGGGACCTCTCTTATCACTCTTCTGGATGTAGATCCGGTCAACTGGCCGAACGCGACGTATCGGATGGGTCATATCTTGGGCGAGTTCATCGTAGATCCAGATATCCACCACGTCGAGGCACGGCCCAACAGTCTGATAGATGGCACCGTACCCCACTGCCTCCGCAAAGCCGTCTAGGATGTAAGAGGCGAGAGCACGGCATCTCCAGACGGTGAGCGACCCCTGGAATGGTTGGAGAAGGCGTGGCAGACGGACGAAAGGTAGTGGGTCGTGGCGACAGCAGGCTACGCACTTTGCATGGCGAGCGTGAGCCCGCTGGACGACCCGGACGCGCCGTCTCCTGCGTCCTCGCACGAAAATCCAAGGCCGGGCGAGGAGGGGAATAACAGCCCCAGGGAGATCCTCCAGGATCTGCAGACATGATGCGATACGGCTCTGCAGCGTTAGATGGCATTGGATAAGTTACCATCGTGGGACTTGATGTAGGATATACTGGACCGAGTTGCTTGGATGACAACTGCGGATGGGCAGAAGGTCGCGGACTACGCTCTGTATAGCGCGATTGCGCGCAAGAAGTATGCGCTCTCGCAGGACCTGATCCAGTCTTCCCAGGCGCTCGTTGCGTTACACTTGTAGGAGGGGACTCGAGAGCGTTCGTGTACAGTGTACAGAGGTATTGTCCAGCTAGTCCATGTCTCAAAGCCCATTCTGGTATGAAACAATGCCACTTACAGGCAATAGTGCTGCATTTGATCTGATAAGTCGTTCCACACCAACACCAGCAGCCGACGGCCCACTCGGTGCCGGGCTGCGCATACGAATTAGGCCTGCTCCACACACACGTGCATGATCTATCCCCCTGTTGGATATGCTCCGACAGAAAGCCAATGATCTGTAGCAGGGATGGGTAGTAGATGGGGATTGATATCCGATGTGCAGACAGACAAACAGCCACGTGCTTATAGCCAGCCAATAATTAACAGAGTACCTGAAGGCCGAGAGTGATTCAGTACGAACCGTAAGTCCCCCGTTCGTCAGAGAAATTACGAATCTCATTGTCGTATGGATATGCTCTTGTCGAGTCCGTGGTATCGGAGGATTGCGCTCCCCAATACTTACTACAAGGGTCAAGTCGGGTCATAAGTAGGGTAGTATTATGGTCAGTCATGGTACTTAACATCGGCGGCGACCTTCTCTCCTGGTACCTTCAGGATTTGTCGGCTTATCCGACCATCCCAAGAGAACACTGTCAAGATGAAGGCAGCGTCGTTCGTTCTCGCCATTATCAGTTCTGGGGCGGTTGCGTCGGCTCTATCCAGGTAGAGTGTATTCGTTCTATGGAGCGCTACTGATTTCCTCTGACGCAACTCTATAGGAATACGCCGATGATGTCTGTGACGGTCTGATGCAGCTCGAGGCTCCTAGCATGGCCTGGGCGCTCCGGAGCATGACGATTCCCTCTCGGACATCGACTCTCTGGTGCGCCAATATATACGGCATCTGCGATGTGCCGGCTGTGCAGAACTACACCGTGCCCTTCTCCAAGAGAAAGCCCTGCAGGCAACGTCCGGCACCCAGCGGCAAGAAACCACTCAAGGTCGTGCACATCAGCGACATCCACGTAGACCTCAGCTACACCGTAGGAGCTAGCACGAACTGCACGGAGGAAATTTGCTGCTACCCGTACACCGCCGACATGGCAGCAAACGTCACGGACCATCCGGCCGGCCCGTGGGGTGACCACGCGTGCGACTCGCCCTTGGACCTCTCCCTGAGCATGTACGGTGCTATCAAGGCTGCCATACCGGATGCCGCGTTCACGATATTCACCGGCGATCTCGTTGAGGGCAGAGAATGGCTGACCACCCATGAAGAGATCGTCCAAGACATCAACTCTGCGTATGAGCACATGACCGCCTCTGGCCTTGATCTCGTCTATCCGTCGGTTGGGAACCACGAGGCATCGCCCGTGAACTCCTTCCCCCAGGCCGGGATCGTGGGAGTGCCTGCGAACCAGAGCAACCAGTACATTTATAATACTCTCACAGCGAACTGGGGCCCGTGGATTGGCCTGGATGCGGCCGCGACCGCTGCCTCCCGCGGCACGGCGTACTCGATCCTGCACGCCGACAACCTTCGCATTATCAGCATTAACACCATGTTTTACATGGCGGAGAACTGGTGGCTGTACACACCGGTCATGGAGCCCGACCCGAACGCGCAATTCGCCTGGCTTGTCGCTGAGCTTCAGACCGCCGAGGACGCGCATCAGCATGTGTACATCATGGGACACGTTCCTTTCGGCCGCCCTGATGCGTTGTACGACTACTCCGCGTACTTTGACCAGATCGTGCGCCGCTACGAGGCAACTATCGCGGCTCTCTTCTTCGGCCACACCCATCGTGACCAGTGGGAGGTGTCGTACAGGAACTACTCCGACCGGACCGCCGCCGGTGCGACTGCCATCCACTACATCGCTCCTGCGCTGACGCCCACGAGTGGCAACCCTAACTTCCGCGTATACGAAGTCGACCCGGAGACCTGGGCCGTCCTGGACTACACGGTGTATGTGGCCAACATGTCGGCGCCCGAGTACCAGTCTACCGGCCCCATGTGGGAGCGCTACTACAGTGTTAAGGAGGCGTACGGCGCCCTGCTAGACCCCCCGTACACGGATGCCAGCCTGGAGTTAACGCCGGCTTTCTGGCATAACGTGTCCGTGCTGTTCGAAAACGACGATGATGCGTTCCAGGAGTACTACGCCCGGAAGCAGCGCGGGTGGGACTACGAAGTCTGTACTGGCAGCTGCAAGACGCAGGAGATCTGCCAGATGCGCAGCAGCCAGAGCCAGTATGCGTGTCTCAGTAGCGGGACCGTGGCGATCAAGCGGGATCTAGAGCAGACGATGATAGAACTTGGACACGGCTATTCCCACGAGCATGCTGGGGAATGCCCTGGCAGCAAGGCGAGAAATGTTATGGCCAAAGTCTCGCAGAACATAGATTTGCTAAAGGGGCTGGTCAAGGAGGTAAAGAGCCGCAGAGCAGAAAGGGCATGATATAATGCCTGTGCCTCGGTATTCGATCTTCGGGTGATCTGTCTGCTTGGAGAAGGCTCTCGTTGTGGAATTCTGAAGTTTGTTTGGGCTGTCAGGTATTTCGTGGAACCGAGCCCATGTGGCCTTGATGACCTCCTAGTCGAATTGGACTCAATTTAGACTCAGTCTGGACATACAACGGTCGAAGAAGTCGCGCTATTCCAGTATCTCAAAAACAAGCAAACTCGCCAGTTTTCTCTGTGCAAGCTTGCTCCCTCGCTCAACTACAATCCTAGCTCCTCCCAGGTACGTTTCCAACGTCTGCTTCTCTTGATTCCTGTTTGATGCTGATTCTTATAAACGCTGCGCCATCCCGGGATCCATGAGATTCCGGGTTTCCAACTCGACTGCCCGTCATTGTTACCACTACTAGCCATGTCTCCTTCGATAAATCGGTCAAGGTCCTCCCCGAGATCTGCTTGGATGACTACTACAACGTCATGGGCGTCTCTCCTGTGTGAGTCCGAGCGTCTACACAGCTATATAGGCCACAGGCATTTCTAGTCAGCTGGGAGTGGTCACTCCTTTTAGCTGTCGCATAATATATGATAAGGCCGCAGCCGCCTGCTTCTCGAGAGATACGAAGGGGGCCGACGAGGCCATGTGTATAATATCTATTGCACGCGCAGGGAGTATCTTGCAAGTCACGCCGTGACATCCTGCGTTGCTAGACAACGGACACACTTAAGTCTTCCCAACCATCTTAGCTAGCAATCCGGCGGTGACCAAGGTAGCCGGGTCTAGAGGGCCTGTGTACGCGGCACAACTGTGTCGTGAGGATAACGACCTTGCTCATCCTGACGCGCACGCAACTAACGTGGGCGGCGTATAGGGTGTTCCCATGGGCCACGGGTTAGCTAAGGCCGGGGGAGGCGGCCCAGGGATGTGATATCAGAACACATGCTTTCTACAGGGACTATGGAGCCGTGACCGCGAGCCTCAAGCATCAAACGGTTCGGTATCTGGGTGCTGAGGTAGCGGATGGTTTTATGCCATACCATAGAGTTGATCCCAGTAGACGAAAATGGGTGGGAAGCCAAAGATACACAGAGGTTGCAACAAATCAATCAAGACCTTTATGATGTAAACAAACTTGTATTTAGTGACAGCTTCATACCCTACCCATCCTCCTAGGACATCATCCACCAGCGCAAAGTAATAGATTGAGATTGAAGGTAGTAATAACATGCATGGGTCGCGTTATCAATTGTATCACACTCAGGACTTGACGATTCGAGTTCAATGCCGTAACCACAGAATTGTCGGGGCATTTTGTCGCTGATATCTGAGAGATCATAATACAAATCCCGCAGCGGGTATGGCGCGGGATCATATATATATATATATTCAAACTGTGTTATTGCACTGGAATGGAATGCAGCAGTGCGAGCAATCTCGTCCAGCGATTAGCCAACGGCTTCATTCGTTATGAGTTTGATGGGAACCCTGATCGATGAAGTGTTTCCAGTGGCCGAATTGGAGGCCGAAATTTACCGGTAGGTTTCGCTATAGTAGTCGCCTTGGGAAAGAGCGTATGTAGGAGTCTCGTTGAACAATTTGATACGATCCCTTTTGAAAGGGCTGTGCTTCGCTTAGTAATGCTCAAAAACAGAACTATGTCCCTAAATGTGATCTTTGAGCAGGAAAGGAGCAAAATCCTATGCTAAGTGATGCATAGGGGTTTTTGTTTTTGCGACACTTCTACCTACCTACCTTCAAATATGGCTTTATGTAGGGAGTTACCGGGAACAGATCTAAACGCAGCTTTCCCCAACTCATGGCTACTGACCAAAAGCGAGTTTTATATGAGTTTGAGGCCTCCATATCTAGAGACTGCCTCTTCTCTCTAAAGCCAGCCCTTTAGTCGAGGGAGCCACAGTGGTGCCTGACACAGCCATGAGAAACTTTGGGCTTTACCGCAGACTTGGGATAGGCTGAGGATCCGAGATGTTATTCTCCGACAGCAGAAAAGGAGTGGCTAGGGACGCCTACTCGCAGACCTGACCATCTGATCTGTCTCTATCGTTATGAGAACATCATACACACGCACAATACTTGCCGTCTTTTATCAGTCGCTATATTATGCAGGTGGTGGTGAGAGCAGGGACCTGCTCTCCAGGAGCTGCGTCCTCGTCCTCTTCTCTTTTGAGCTGCCCGAGCCAGGCGGCTCCGGTCTCCTCTTCCTGTTCACTCTGTCCGAGCCGGACGGAGACATGCCGCCAGACCGCCTCAGCCTCGCCGCCGTGCTGCCGCCGCCGCCGCCCGGGCTGTGACCAGAGCTGCTGTCTCCATCGCCCCGGGCCTCAGCAGCCGCGGGGCCAGGCCCTACTGCCGCCGCCATGGTGATCTGCTCCCAGACCGGATCCTCCAGGGCCTGTTCGGCCGTCGGCCGGCCGGCGGGGTCCCATGCCAGCATAGAGCGGAGGAGAGCCCCCAGGCCGTCGGGCATGCTGTCCTGCAGAGCTATGACGTGCTCGAGGGCCTGATGGTGGTTCTCACGGCTGGACATGGGCCCTGTCCAGCCCTGCGGCCCGAAGGTGGCCAGCATAGAGAGCCCCAGGCTGAAGATGTCGATGGCGCTGGTGTGCCCCTCGGGCGTCCCCACCTCGGGCGCGGCAAATGCGGGGGGCCCGAGAGCCGCCAGCCTGCCCCTGATGCCCACCTTGGCCTTGCCATAGTCACAGATGGCAGCGCGGGGGGGCTCTTGCGACAAAACTAGCAGGTTCCTGGGGCTGATGTCTCTGTGCATGATGCTCCGGGCGTGCAGGTTCCGGAGCCCCTCCAGCACCTGGCGGAACAGCAACAGCCTCGTGTTCGGAGGCATCCCCCGCCATGCTATAGTGTCGAAGGACCAAGGTGCGTAGGGCATGACGAGGTAGACAGTCTCGAAGGCGAATTGGAAACACGGCGGGGACTGGCCGTGCTCGCACCACCAGGACTTGAGAGGCATAAGCCCGATTGTCTGCGCAGGAATTCTGGACGCGATGTCGATCTCGTTGTTCACGATGTCGCTGTCGTAGTCGCGACAGTGGATGATCTTGCAGGCTATCGGATCCCCAGACTGCCTATCCACGCCGGCTATCACGACACCGAAGGCGCCCTTGGAGATGATGTGGTGCAGAATGACATTCCTCATGCGCTGGTGTTCAGGGCGGGGCAGGACGTCGAGGCGGCCATGCCCTTCTCCTCCTTCTCCTCTTCCCTCTAGATGCCACTGCGGATACCACTGCCGCATATATCTGTCGCGGCCGGCCGCATAGGCGCTCTCATCCTCGACAACAAAGCTGAGCACAAAGTCCAGCAGGCCGATACGAAGATGATTAGTCGTCATATGGAGCACGCATGTCTCCGAGTACTGCAGCTTGATATCAGTATTCCCGTCGGCCTGCAGGTATACGATTGGATGATGTGCATTCGTGTTGCGCAGCATAAGAACGCCGGAGTGTGGGTGGATCGAGATCCTGCAGACCGTCATCCCCTCGAGAAGCCGTGATCTAGTCGAGCCGATGGGCAGGTCGACATAGGGAGGTTTCGCCCCTCGTTTCCCGACCACCCAGCCGTCGCTATAGCCCGAGCCGCCGTTCGTGTCCAGGGAGAGGACGAGCTGGTATCTCGACTGCGCGGCCCGGTCCGTCGATGTTGGTGCCGCGGGGTTGATCCGCACGCCGGGGAGCTGTGGGTGCTTCTCGACAAGGGATGCCAGGCACTTCTGCGCCGCTGCGTTCTCAGGCGTCAGCGTTGCGAAGACAAATGATGTAGACATGATTGCTGATGGCGATGATGATGGTGATGATGCCTCAGCAGCTTGAGGACTCGAATGGCAATCATGATTAAATGAGTTAACATGTTCTTTATCTGCAACTGCCGAAAATGAGGTGGCTGCGGGCCCCTCACCTGCAACATTTAGCCAATTAGCGATTGCCCTGCACGGGCCAGGCAGGGCCCCCGGCCAGCACCTTTCCCCTCTCTCTTCCTCTTCTATAGCGCACCTCAATCCTTTCCCACACATCGGCGCTACAGGCCTGACAACCTGATCCATTTCCATCATCACCATCAGAACATCGCTCACGATATTGACCCCCCCGGTCATCATGGAATACTTGTCCCCCTGTTCCCCCCGGCGCCCCGACGAGTCGCCTGACGAGTACTTTCAGAGGTGGAAGGATGCCCGCGACACATGGCGCCGGCAGTACGTCGATGACTACTATAGGGCAAAGGCGGCAGGGCCGCGACAGCTGGCCCGAATCAGCGACGGTCAGTCCCCCGAGGACATGGCACACACGGTCATGGTCATCGAACAATGGATCCAGATCGACGCAGGCCTAGCACGGCTCGAGGACTTCCAGCGACCCAGGACACCGCCCCCCCGCATCTCCGTCCCCGGCAGATCCCTCAGCGAGGTCAGCAGGCCGCCGTCGCCCTTCCAGTCCTGGGCAGCCACGCCGCCGCCGCTCCCCTCCCCACCGATCGATGCCCCTCCCGACCCCGCCTGGGCCCGACGCGAGCCCGTACCTAAGAGGAAGAGAGACCAGGACGAGAAGACACCAGCTGCCAAAAAGAGAAGAACAACGACGACAACGACGACAACGACGAGAGATACAAACCCCAGCAAGACACAGCAGGCAGGACCCAGCACAACGCGCCGCCAGAAAAAGAGAGGCCGCGAGGAGCAGACAGAGGAGGAGGAGCAGGAGGAGCAGGAGCAGGATCAGCATCCCAAGCAGGTCACACGCGCCAGGAAGAGAACGAGGAGGACAGACACACGCGCGCAGCCGACACCACTGCCACCACCACCACCATCACCGGCTCGCGCGACATCGGGCTCCAAGAGGAGACGGGCGCCCGATGATGATTCCCACGACCAAGAGGCGCAGGCTTCCCAGCAGTCAGGACGGGAAGGGCTGGGGCCTAAGAGAAGAAAGACGGGCGAGAATACAAGTAGTGGTGGTCGAGGCCACGGCACAGGACAAGCTGCTGCTGCTGCTGCTGCTATCACGTCGTCGTCGTCGTCATCCTCGTCCTCCTCCCGGGTCACCCGCGCACGGCGCCGGCAGCTGTCGGGCAGGGACGCCCAGCTCCTGCAGCTCGGACAGCACGGCCAGGTCGACGTGCAGGAGCAGCGGCCAGCCGGCAGCACTAGGGCAAAGGCCGGCACTAATCTTAGCGCTAGTACCAAGGGAAGACGTCGGCCTGGGGCGAGATAACAGAGCAGGAAGCAGGCTGTTGGGAGTGGCTTCTACTGTGCAGGTCGGGCTTGAAGCCGGAGCGGCGGGCGGCGGGCGGCGGGCGAGGGCTGCGTGTGCTGGTCATCCTGACAGGGTCAGGTGCAACCAGTGACGCTCCTCCATCGCCGTCGCTGCAGGCAGGGCTAAGGGGGCGGGCAGACAGACAAGCCTACGAGGTTGCGTGTACCGGTCATCCTGACAGGGTCGGGTGCAGTCGGCGACGCGCCTTGTAGGCTGGGCGGTCGAGCCTTTTCTTTACTCTCTCTCTCTCTCTCTCTCTTTCTCCGCGGTCCGCGGCAGACAAGCTGCATGTGCTGGTCATCCTGACAGGGTCGGGTGCAGCCAGTGATGCTTCGACTTGTCGCCGCGCCCGGGGGGGGGGGGGTGGGGGTAAGCTTGGCTTCTGATGTTCGTGTACCGGTTATCCTGACAGGGTCGGGTGCAGCCAGCGACGATCATCTGGATGCCTCTCGAGAGGACAGCGCAGAGCATCTGGCCCAGCTGGCGACCTGCCTGTACGGCGAGATGGGCGAGAGAGTGTTGGGCAGGGCGCCTAGAACCACCGACCCGTAGCATTTTGTTTCACCCTTCTGCATGTAATGTTCTGTCTACGGTACACTATTCATCTATGCCCCACGACAAGACGGACGGACGGTACCGTACGTTCTCGAGCCGTGGCCACCGTAGTCGACCTCAACAACCCCGCCTACCGATAAAGCATGCAAGACCTTCTCGGAGCAGGCATAGGTATCTCTCTCGCTAGTGCTCAGATCAAGACAATTGTTGAAAGAAATCTGCTCTACCCGTGCCACCAGCACCGGGCAGTACTGACGCACGTAGAGGTTGACAATGCTGTTGGAAGAGGATGTAGACGGTATGGGAGCCGCAGAGGTGGTGCGGCAGCTGCGCGAGAAGCCCTGAGGACGCGTCGCGGAACCATATAGCAGTAGGGCCTCACTGACCCACAGTGCTTCTGTGAATGAAGGCTCTGGGTCCTATAGTGAATGGGACCTGTCCTTGGCTGCTGGCCCGGATGATCTAGTACTGCGCATACTTCTGGTTGCTGATCCACGTCTGCACCTGCATTTCGGTCCAGCGGGTCTTTGTATTGCTATAGCTTGCCTCTCTTCAGTGGCGCGTGATATTATACCAGCGACTCGCAGAGCCCCCCGGGCTACTCGAATACTACCAGGGTCTTAGGAGGGATTGGGATGCTAGCACCAGCGTGCTTACGCTGCTACTTATGGTTTATGCTTTCCACGAAATTGTCATCTGTTCCCTCGATATTGTCATAGACGAAGAGCTGAAACGCATCGCGCGCGACTATCCCAGCCTCCGACCGTTTTGCAGGAGTCTCGTTAACGTCGGGCATTCACAAGTCGAAAGATAGACATAGCGCGTGCGGTGCAATCAGGCCCCAGACTTCGACAAATCTTGGACAGGCAGTGGCAGTACGGAGATGTGCGGTCCCCACCCTTCATTTTTGAAGTGGCCTTCAGCCGAAAGGCGGGCAGTCTTGATGAGACGATAATGCGATTTTTTGAGGAGCTCCCTGGGAAAGTCGGACTGACCCTCGGCATCGACCTCGACTATACAACGGAGCGCGACGTGGATACGGTCTATGCTGGACGGGTGTCTCTTTTGACCGCAGAACCTGACGGCGAGCTGCTCTGCATTAGGCGCCTGCTCAAGGACGAGCCTTTCTGCGATGAGGCTGGCTGGGCCATGTCAGGCGAGGTTGTTCTCCCGTTCAGGCACATGATCCCGCTCCAAAAGCGTGCGACTCTCCCGGATATGGACGCCCAGCTTCGTCTCAGCTTCGCTTCGCTCTCTGAGTTTGTCGACATTGCGCAAAACCGGCAGCATATTAGAGACAAGAGTCCAACCCTGCTGGCATGATCAACCGTCAAAAGGGTCAGAATTGTCGATAAGGATGGCGAGCTTGAGGTAGAGAGGTCCTTGCGCAAGTGGCCAAGGTCCTTATCTCGAGCCCCTACTCGCGGCGCAGCTGGGACTACATCACACATGAGGTCTCGGACAAGGTCATAGACAAGGTCGCAAACGAGCCTAGCTAGTGGACCAAGAAGATTGAGTCGGGTGCGTTCGGACAGCGGGAGATAGCATCCTTGGCTCACGCAGGGTGGTTGATAGTTGAGACTTGGTTCTTTTGGCATAGCGATGTTCCAGTGTGCATATTTTGACAGCCAGGCTCACTGGTGGCACTCCACAAGCTCAATCCCGATGGTCCAAGTTGTTTATCTAGATGTTGTAAGCTTCGCCACACCAAGGCTTTTTGGCGTACGGCTGGCTTGTTTTAGGGCTATTGCCTCTAGGTGAAATACCCAAGATAATTAATGATACCCAAATCTTATTGCATACTTCTGTATCTGATCGAGCTGCTTTGCGTATATCCTTATTATCGCAATTTATCATTAAGATCTATTTATCATGTCATTAGAAGATCGTGCTCCACTGTATAATAATACTGCTTTGCATCAGGTTTCTTCTTTCTATGTCTAGGCACTAGATGTGTTAGGTTGGATGCACGAATCTTGAACGACTGCAGAAGATCAGCTTAATGCCTCTGAAACAAAGTATACTCAAGACATATACCTCTATAAGACTAGAACCGAATAGTTTAAGTATTCTACGCTTCTTAGACAGACTGAGCCCATGACCGTTGAAGTGAGACAGTATCTCTTTGCGATGCACGACACGTCTGCATTCAGGCTGCGGGCAGAATGCCACCCACGGCTCATAAGACGATGGAGGGTATGGAAAGGTTATATTGGAGACGCGGGGGCTTGCTAGTATTTTTAAAATCACGCACAAGGCTCTCTCTTGTTGTGTTTGAGAATTGATACACTTTTTCTATATCCGAAACCACCTGGTAGTAGTACCATGTGTCAAGGGAAAGATTGTGTCCTGCTAGCTGCCATTTATTTATGAATAGTTGATTGCTATTCGTAGTGACTGGCTTGTTATTAGCACTATTGAGTTGGGTAAACAATTTGGTGAAAACATACCTTTCCTCCCGTATATATTCACGATATCATCAGTGCTGATCAGGTCCTCGCCATATACAGTACTTCGCTAGACATAGTATATTATTATATAACTCTTAATAATTATTATAATATATTATCACCATGAACTCATTACGAAAAGCGTGGGGTGCATTCAGCACTGCCTAGATGTAAGCCTGATGGATGGCTTGTGGGACCCTGATTCCCGCTTATCCGTCTGCGTATCTGAACTCATCTCCTCTTTGAGCTCACTGCGCCACACATGACGCAAACATCTGAGCTCACAACATCAATCGGCATTTCAGAGCTCTCCTCAGGCATACTATAAGCAGTGAAATCCCTCTGCCTTAATTAGTTAACGATGGATGAGACACTACAGATTCGCCTGACCCTGCCGAATGGAGATGAGGAGACTCCCGACGATGCAGCCGATCCGAGTTCACCTCCCGCGCAACATGACGATGCTCAGCACCTCTCGCCGGACACCCCAACAAGGGCGGGCAGAGGACGAGTACAATGGCCATCGTGTATCGGGACCTACTCACCCACTTTGTCAGTACGATTGCGGAGAGCTGTCGTGAGAGTAACCTTGGAATCGTACATTGACGTGTCAAGAGTATCTGAGCGAACCGCCATCGATGAATTGGTGAGGTTCGAGAAGAAAGCGCTGTCCAAGAATACTTGCCTCACCGTCTTGAGCCAGACTGAGGACTTATCGAGTACGTATTGGAACGACCGGCTTACAAAGAGTTTCGAGGTCATTTCGCAACCGCTAAGCAGCCTGTAGTCGAAGAAATGGCAGCCGAGGATCACCGCTCACCTCAACTACACAAAGTGAGAAAAAGGGATTGTGGTGATCGTGGAGCCAGGGCAATATACAAAGCTAATTGTCCATTGCTCAGATACTGAGGCAGAATTCCCTGTCTATCTGGTAAGTTTTAGCATCTGACACTGTATCTATCAACACCTTCAACCTGAATTGGAAGCCAAACACAGTGCTGAATGAAGCTGGCCGAGCAAGTTTCATTCATCGCTTCCCCGTGAAGGCTGGCGGTCCGCAGCTGCCTAGGGATCCCAAAAGGCTCCACATTTCCGCTTCGTCCTTTCGGTGGCTTCTGGCGAGGTTCAACATCCCGTCGCAGTTCGTATCCGGACTTGCTCGTCATGATGTACTGCCGGGCTCTTTCGCATCCTGGTCTGGGACCCGAGAGCACCCTTCCCATAGTTCTTGGGCCTGGTGGTTTATCCTGCCAATTCGTATAGCTGCGCACTGTCAAGATGTAGGCCAGGTTCATGCCCTCAGCGCAAGCGGGAGCAGCCAGTCGAACCCGGTGTCGTATCTGCATCTGGACAGCGGTGCGGTGGATATTCGGCCATCCAGGATTGCCGTCTTCCTTCGGCAAGAGGCCGGCCAGGCATACGTGGTTTGCGTGGACTTCGCAGACGGACGGTACCACGAATTCCTCGAAGAGCCCTTGGAAAGAATGAGAGAATCTATTCAGTTCAGTCTACGACGAGGCAAGAAAGAATCCGCACTAGCACTCCCCACAGTACTTTTCTCCAGCACCGTTCGATGGTGGCAAGATGTGCTTTCGCATACCAGGGACCAGCTGATGCAATATGTGAGTAAAACTAAACAAGTAGATTCCAATTACTTCGCTGATTGTCACTGAATGACTTTGATCCAGGAGAAAGACCTGATCGGAAGTCTCGTGCAGCAAGGAATCAGCCTCACGCAGGATCAGCTCCAGAGCCACTACAACTCGACTGCAGCCCTCTGTAATATCAGGAGTCATCTGCAGAGGTACCAACACGAGCTCGAGGTGACTTTGGATATTCTATCTGAATTCCGGAAGGTCATTGCAGATGCTACTGAAAAATCCGAGTCCAATGAGAACCTGAGGTCGCCTTCGTGTCTTGGCATCGACGATCTCGCAGCCAGCTTCAGTGGATACAAATCATATTGCGCGGATCTGGGAAAAATCTCAAGCAATGCTATTGACTTGGTAAGCGCCCTTTTTTCATAGCCATAAAGCGTTATTGATAATATTGTGGGCACTGCTAAATAGATTCAGGCATTCCGTATCTCGGCCTCAGCCAGCAACAAGGCCATTGTTCACAACGTGAAATGGACCAAACGGATCATGAAGTCGGCTCGGGCTCAGACTGTCTCATCACAACGCATGATGAACGAGTCTCAGCAAATGGCCAAAGAAATGAAAAAGGACAGCGTCTCGATGAAGACGGTAAGTGGGTATCATTTGGCTGTCACTGCCTGGACGCTGACTGGACTTGAGATTGCTCTACTCACCATGCTCTTCTTACCCGCCACATCATTCGCTGTGAGTTCCCTGATCCTCGACGGTCTTCTTAATCTAATTAACAATGCAGGCGATTCTTTCTATGCCATTTTTTGATACCCTGGACTATCTCGAGCAGCCGACGAAGGTCTGGATATGGGTGGCATTAACCGTTCCTGCGACATTACTCACAATATTCGGGTACATCATGTATAGCAAGCATGACCTCAAGCGAGGGGACAATATTTATGAGATGGAGGAGGCAGATCTCAGCAGTGTGAACTTCGAGAACGATGATGAATGATCCTAGTGTACGTACTTAATCCAAATCATCTCTGGACTATCGAGGGAACGATTCAAAATACCCAGACGTGGTCCAAAAATAACTCGACAGGCCAACTCGTCATTACAGGTTTGAATAACTTTCGTCCCCGTTTTCTTTGCTCGAGGGAAAGGGTAACTACTACTTGGATTTGTCTGATTCCCAACCGATGATGCTCAAGTCCTTGATGATGCCCTGAACTGCCCGCGTGCTCAAGTCCAGTGGATCTTCTAATGCCTGCTTGACTCCGGCCCAGCTTCTCAAATGTTTGAAATGGCGTTGCGGTGTTGCCATGTTGGCTTGGCTTGTTTCCAGCCGGAAGAGGAAGTGAAGAAAAACAGCAATGGTATGTCCGGCTTGTGTCTCTATCCATGTGAAGAGTGAACCCAGCCGCCGAAAGTCTTGTAGATCCTGCTCCCCTAGGAGATGCTTCGCTGCCGTCTCCGCCACGGAGACAGCTACGTTGTACTGGGCCTGCGCCGCCATGCGACTGCGCAGGTAAGCCTTCATTTGCTCGATACTCTCCGCAGACATTGTGATTTCACGCATCTTGTTGATCTTGAAAAGCGAACGAGGACCCTTTGGGTCGGGAACCAAGAGCAGAGACGACTGGAGAGCCTGCAGCTCGCCGGAACCGTTGCGCGAGCGAAGGTTGTGGTATGAATCAACCAAGTGGTACAGGAATCTCAACAACACCACTTGTCTTCTCTTTTGGTTGCTCAAGAACCCGTTATGCCGAGAGTAGGAAAGCGCTGCGTTGGCAACAATGAAGCCATCCAACGGATAATGGAGAAGAAACGGGTCCTCGTGCTCCAGAATCATGCCGCGGAAATTTCGCAGGAGCACTTCTACCAGACTGCCGCTGCCAAGATGGCGTTGCTCAGAAGGTGCTCCATCGTCTGGCCGGGGAGCAATAATGTTGTGTCCCTGCAAAACGGTCTCGGTGAGAATCATGTTGCATTCCCAGTCCAGCGCTTGCTTCAAACCCATCTGGGACACCTGTTCTTCCGCGAGTGATCGTTCAAGCTTGGTAAAGAGGATGGCGAGGAACACTTGGGGTAAGTCTATTTCGTGGAATCGGTGACCTGTCGCCCTGTCCACCGCGGCTAACCAGGCGCTTCTGTTCCTGGTGAACGACAGCAACGGCAGCACGGCCACTACTGCCTCGCCGTGCTTGGTGTTGAAACCCACTGCAAATTGGCCTGCACACTGGAAACAAGGCACAATCGAGGACACTACGTCGGTTTCAGGATAGTTGCCCATGGCCAGTGGAAAGAGGAGCCGTGACCTGCTTCTTTCCTTTGGCAAATCCAGAGTTATCTGAGCTGTTGGAGGCTTGATAAGTAGGAGGACGACATTTTGGTTGAAAGTACCGCATACTGAGCAAATGCCCTTGAAATTTTGATTGGGTGTGGCGGGCTTTGTGAACCCTGTGGCCTCGAGCAATTTCCATTGCTCATTCGGGTTCCTCTTTGTGCGGTCGGGTACTCCGAGGCGTTGAAAGTTCGTTTCTGCGAGTTCGACGCTGACCGTGGACATCCTCCGCATATGGGCGCTGGATTTTCGCCGGCTATGGGCGGCTGAGCGTGTTTTATGTTGTTCGAGAAACAGTGAAGTGTTCGCTCCCTCCTCTTCTGGAATGCCTTGACTTTGTATGTTCAGTTGATTTGGTCGCAGGTGGTGCGAATTAGTTGGAGTTACCGAAGGTGACTTCAAGCTTGCCATCGTGTCTCTGATTAAACGGGACGGCTCAGGGCTTGTGGACGTGCTCGTGCTTTGTCGTAGCCCTTCCAGTTCTAATTTCTCATCCACTTGATCAAGCCAAGATCTGAACTCCCTCTCCTGTCCTCGTGACTTAGCAGTCATTGTTGCTGCCTGCCTGTTCTCTTCATTGTCCATTATGATCTCCAGAACATCCTCGGTCACTGGCAAGGTGCCGGATAAGAGCGCCGCAAGGTTCATAGTCTGGGGCCCGTTGGGCCCTTGCAATGATATCTCGTCAGGTCCAAGAGTCTGGACTGGCGGCACAGAGACTCGCATGAGGTTCTCCAGTGAGATCTGGGGAAGATCACCCCAGGTTGTGTCGTAATCAAAATGCGGGTTCTGACTGCGCGGAGGTAGCAGAGAGGTGAAGCAACCTTTGGTCTGGAGCACAAATGTCTTTTCCGTCTCAATGTCTGTATACAGACAAGCAGCGTGAGGGCTCGTGGCGAACACTGACACGCCCACTGTAATGTTGCATTGGCTTGGCTTGGGTAATCTTTCGCCGAACACTATCACCACGGCACCTTTGCCATGCATGCCGTACTCGGTCAGGTTGCGAGAGAGTTTATGGACGTAGTTTCGATCAATTTCCCCATCTGTCAGGAGAAACCAGAATGAGCTCTGCTGTAAACATAGACGAGACTCCGGATCTTCAAAATTTACGTTTGGATCGGTACCGCCATCTGAGAAGAGGCTGTCGATGTCAGAGAGGCGGATCGCAGGGTATGAAGTGTCGCTCCAAGGGAGTATGGTGATATTGGTTCGGAGCTGGGCCGTAAGCAGCGAGCAAATCTTCCTAATGGACCTCTTCTCCACTTCCAAAGGAGTTCCGTAGGTGCTAGCTGATATATCGACAGCTACGCATGTTTTGGAGTCCCTGAAGGATGCCGAGACCCCAGCACTGGACGTCTGTTCTCCGTTGTGTGAATGAGGAGCCTGATCCTCTTCAACGTTGGCCGACGGCGTCAGAAGTGTCTTGTCTGCTTCGGACATGATGGTTATTGTGTAAACCTGCCCAGCTGTCAGTCTTGGACTAGGGAAACAGCATATGTCAGATCATTTTACTCTGCTAAGGGGGGATTCATTCAGCAGGCAATGTTCGACTCACAAATTCTGAGAGACGTCGTCTAAAATCGATCCGAACGGTTATGCAACGGAATTATAGTGTGGAAATATCCCGATGCTCAAGGTATAGGATCGAGAAAGGAAGAGTGCCTGTTGTCGCATTTGATCGATGAGGTATATAGCCTGGGGACCAATCTACGAAAATCAATCAGGCCTCCGCTTGGGCCACCGCCATGTTCATATCAGGTCACAAGTCGGCTGCCTCAATAGTTGAGAAGAATGAGACTGCAGTCACCTCCCCGTCAGCCCCTACCTGAGCCATGTCACAGGGCGTACCCGATCGATTTCAATAAGCTTCGAGTGCGCCTTAGACTGGTGCGCCTTAGACCGGTGCGCCTTAGACTGGCAGTGCAAACGCTCAGCCCTCACGCCAGCCCCGATTTATCTGCAGGACGGTAGCTTACTGCTGCAGGTAGGGGGAGGGGGGCTCCAGTGACTATACTGTAGCCAGTTAGAGGTTAGGGAGCTGCGCCCATTAAACGGGGAATCACGTGTGGGCTGACTTATATAAGCATGAACGAAGAGGCTCTCAGATGAATAGCACTGTTCTATCTTTTTAAAATCCTTCCCCAGAAGAAAAATCGCATCGTGTGATTTGCACGACGCTCCAGCAGATCTCAGCAAGAAACAACTTATTCTTATTGTCTTCCTCGCATCCAAAACGCTGCATTCCAGCATAATGAACGGGATTCAGCCCGATATCACCATTCAACCACTTCAGCCCAGCGCAGCCCAGGCCCCCCGCCCAGGCAGGACCAGTAAACAGGTCCTCCCGTACACCCAATACTATGATCCGAAATGGACCCTAGAGACGGGTCTTGGCAGGAGCATAGCACACAAATTCAACCGTACGGGCACGGCGATCCCCGACGGTGACTCAAGCAGACCCTCGGCCAAGCACCAGCCCGAGGAGCCGGAGGAGTACAACAGGCGAACGTCTTCCAACACTACAGCCAGCAGCAACTACTCGACATACTCGACATATTCGACAATTCTTACCAAGGGGGGAACGGATAGACTGAGCATGTAGAAGTGGCAAAATAAGTGTTAAGATTGAATCTATCTGAACAAATGAGAGATGTTTTATATGCTTATATTAGGCTCTTAGATATTACTCAAGTAATTTATGACGGGGTCAAATTAGAGAAATAGGGGGTGGCCAGAAGTTACCCTTCGCAACTTATTAATACCGTCCTGATAGTATAGACCCCCGCGATATTCTGATTCCACACCGAGTCGAGTTGATGTCTGCAGCACTTGTTAGATTCTTCGCCCATAGTAAATACTTTATTCACTGAGGGCGCAACCTGGCGTCTCCAAAAATCGCTCGCGCTCGCATCACAGGTGCCACTCTGCCGCTGGCTCTGAGGTTTAAGTTAACAAAATGTACAGCAAGGCAAGCTATCCAGCAAAGTCTCGTCATCGACAGAGTCTTCCTTGCCAGTCTGCTCTTTGGCAGCGTCATTTTTCGCCTGATCATATGACCTCTTCATCAAGTTCTAGGACCCTTGCGCTACCGCTGGATGAAGTTGACACATAAGATGGACACGACTGGTGGCTAGGACTGTAAATAAGCACACGGCCCCGAAACCACCTGTACCAAAGCTGCTTACTACGACATCCTTCACCCCACAGTATTTGTCCAGACGACACGAGACCTGGTCGCACACTCTCACAGGCACAAAGGTTGAGATGAGGCCACGGGAATGGGAAGTAGAAGCCCTTTTCATTACTCTTTACCCCCTCACACCTCACACTATCAAATTCTTGATGGCCTTCAACGCAATTTACTTTCTCTCCAGCCTTAGAACCGCTTGAGCTCAACAGAGAATAATTGAAGTAAACAATAATGAAGTGGAATTCTCTCACGTCTGCTATCCATTGCTATGCTGCTGTCCAGACCACAGCTCGCTCGCTCCACGTGAACTTTGCAGCTCAACAAGTGTCGCGAGGTCATGCGGCGGGGTTCGACCAGGTTGCTGCTCCTGCTGCTTTTCCCTCTCTTCTGTTTCGGGGTTTCTTCGATTTCGTAGTCCTTTCCTATCGCTTCGCCGTCTCGAACGCCACAGAAAGAACATTGCACCAACAATGAAAAGTGTTCCTGCAATACTGCCGATTATGGATCCAGCTAATACTCCTATAGATATCCCTGCAGACTTTATGTTTTCTTTGCCAGTAATGGATATCGTGTCAGTGGTGGTCAGAGATGAAGTAGTAGACACTATTCCACCGCCCAGAGATGAAGTAGTGGATACTATTCCAGTGCCCAGATCTGAGCTTTGCCAGTTGATCTGGATCATCTGGGCTGATATGATCAGAGAACTGATTGTCTTTATAGATGTTGCATAAGAAGTGAATCCAGATATAGTATATGTTGAAGTAAGCGTTACAACCCCCGGAAAAGTCGTTGACGAGGGGACAAGGTTGCTGGAAGAGTCGCACGAGCCTGTTATGATTGAAGTTGACTGCGCTGTCGAAGAACAAGACTGGCCTGCTATCAAGGAGTTGTAACAGGTATATCCACTAGCATCCGCGATGTTGATTCATTAGAGCCAAGGGAGTAGTAAGGAGGAAAGAACAGTAAATATGATAATGAAAGGGGGGGGAGGGGGGGCCTTATATATGGGCAGATGCGGTTTGTGTTTTCGAAAGAACTAAGGTCAGAACGAACCTTGGACAACAACCAACCGCAGTTTCTCCCTCAACAAGCGTAAACTGCAGAGGCCAGTCCGCCTGTCCGCCTGCAGTAGCCGAGCATGCTGAACTATATCCTGCTGGGCAGACCAAGCCAGGGGAATAAAAACCCCATCCTTTATACGGGGTGGAGGGGGGCTGTGCGCCTGCAGTCGTCAGTGGCCAGCACTCCGTTGCATCTGTTATACCATTGATGGCATTGCCAAGGCATGTCTGCCCTATCCATCCTATGCCCGCACCACTGTTCTCCCCAGGGGCAATATATAAGCATGATGGCGGAGGTGTAAAAGTTGTGGTAAGAGGACCAAGGATGGTGCGTGGTTGATTAGCAAGATCAACAGTCGTCGTCATTGGCAGAGCAGGTTTTGTTGCGTGAAGAAGTTAGAGAATGGGAAGACCGGCTCTGAAATATCGGAGATGGAATAGAACATAAACGAGAGACTGCGGGAAAACAAACAACGTCAGGCCGGAAAGGGACGGAGGGTGGTGAGAACCGCGGTCATGTTGAGAAGGGGACGCAAAGGGGACATGCGATAGGGTGTGTGGAAAACTTATAGTCCGTTGTGGTCTTCCATCCCTTGGCTAATTAGATGGGGCGGAATCCTATCAGCATATTTGGTGCTACAGTACGTCATAGCACTAATGCTTAGGTACATGGAGCTGAACGCTAAAGTATCGGCCTAGCTTTGCGTTAACAACTGCTTCTGTCCCCTCTGAGATAATTACTTTCCAGCGCGAAATCTTCTGATGGACCGGCAAGCCGCGTTGCTGGCGTTGTCGAAGTTCATACATACCTGCACCTTGGACTTTCCATCCTGATTCTTGTAATTCATATAGTTCATAGTCGTAGGTGGACGAAAACAATCATGTTCGTGAGTATAGTTCTTGTTTCCTCAGAATGAAGTGCGAAAGCGGCAACCATGTGAAACAGGGAGAGACAATACTCACTACTGATGTGCTTGAAACATGAACAACTATTATTAGACGTATGAAATCGCCGTTCTCTTGACTCGCGGAAAAGACATGAACACTAATGTATGTTTCACCTCACAGGAAGCTCGTGGGGGCGCTTGGGACGGGCTGCTACAGTAATTGGCTTATTCTCTGCAGGGTCACTCTAGCCCCCATTCCAGACTTGGGGTTGCATTGCAGACCGGGTTTCACGCAAGAGTGTAGTGTAAATTGTGATCTGCATAGTAGATACAGTAGATACAACATTGTCTGCTTCGTCCCTGGCTCCTCATAGGTTGTATTGCATACGATGTATTATTATCAAATCTCTATGCTAGGTTGATGATTCTAGTCTTCGAAGGGCGGAGTGCAGAAGAATAACAAAGCTCCTGGCTACCTGTAACCGTGGTAGGCAAGACCCGACGCGATTTTTTGATATATGAGATGATTATCTGAGGTCAGGGTCAGATCACAGAAAGAGTAAGAATGCCCCTGCTATATTGATCTCAGCAACAAGACCTAAGTTCCTGGGATTACTTGATGGAATTCTGGACCTGGAAACTGGAGCTTCAACATTCATGTAAGCCCTCATTCTAGCTCAGTCCCCGATTCCACACCGAGTCGACTACGCATTAGAATATTCGATATATTGGATGTATAGCAATCATCACTTTTGTATTATTAGAGACCTACCCACCATCAATAGCACTCTTATTTGGCAATTTTGACATCGCGACTCTGCCTGGCTTGCGTGGTATGTGATTTGACGATTGCAAAAGAAAAAGTGGTTAGAGGAGCTGAAGTTATCCTCGGAAAATCCGGAAACAGCTGTCTCTCTGTCTCAAGCGGAGCGCACAGACCTGGAGCGGTTTGGTTGAGAGACAGACCCGTAGATGCCTACAAGCGATGAGAGTAGAACAGAGATTGGATATGTAGGCGCTCTGCCCCATTCATAGATAGATGCTTAACGCTTCGAGCATAACAGCAATCTCTTACCAAACAGAGAAAGACAACAATAGTAGAGAGCTACAGGTTAGAACGTCAAAATTGCCTTAAGCTGCAAGGTGTTTTTCAAGGCTAAGAGCATGATGTTAGCATTATATTTCAGCCACTTAATCCATCAATAATGACTTATTAAAATCAAGCCACCTGCTTCGCCCTAACCCTACCGCACCCATCAGCTCAGCGGCGTGCCAATCCGCGCGGCTGTACGCATATCATCAGCATAGCAGTGCTATGCAGGTGTGTGCCAGGTAAACCCAATGAGGATGCCTCAAAAATGCATTGTATGATCTATATCTGGCAAGTCGTGTAAGCCAGGGCTTCCTATCTTTCGGCAGGTCTTCCTCGTTCGATCCGGCCTGCTTTAGGATTTTTTTGGTTTTTTCCAAATCACTTCAACCGCGTCGGCGTGTCAACTGGCGACCAGCTTACATCGCCTGGACTCATACCCCGATGGTCCGGAAATGATACGACTCCTCCTCGGGGGGGCCGACAGTTCTCAGGCATACATCTATACACACTTATGCATTAACATTTATTGCTATTCCTTTCAAACTATGAGAAGATCATGTTTAGAATTTAAGCTTACTGAGAACCAATTTTACGGAATTCATGCGGATTTGTTAAAACCCGAATGCCCCGAAGTATATGGCGATTGTACTATGCAAAGGGTTCAAACGATCCACAGCAACTGGAGTAGAGTCGGACCCGCACAACTCCACTTCAACTACCAGGTTTCTAGTGCCGGCTGTCTCGGGCTCTTGGGATATTCCGTTACATAATTCGAAATTTTCCTTGCTTTGCTCTTGCAAGACTGCATAGTTATAGAAAAGTCGGCTGGAGCTATATAACTGTGCAGAGGAATAGTGATGATATAAGTTATGAGTATGACAAAGGCTACTTAGCTTTCTTGAAGAAAAACCCAGTTATTAGGGTATGAAGAATAGTCGATGAACAACGGAAACAATACAAACTTATCTTGGCCAGCTAGATCCTGCTTAAATTCAAACATCATAATCTATCTAATATACGGATTGCGCATTGTTTATAATTTGTTTAATTCACCAGCATCGCGGCTTGTGTAACTATACCCAAGATTCTCAACTGCAGCAGTCGAACAAAGCTTGAGTCTCAGGGTTTCCCCGGTTATGCTTTACGATGATACACTTCCCGTTACTAAACTCAGTCTATCTACCGAGAAAGGAGAGATGTTTATATGGGTCTCGGATCTTGGAAACATTCGCAAAGTATAATTTGAAGGCCGTTTGAGAATGACTAATCGGCTTGTATATAATGTCCGACTGTCCGACACTGTTGGTTATGAAATCAACTGTCCAATAGTGTTGGATATAAAATAATCTGCTTTAGTATAAAGGGACCTGATTTCTCATTCTGTGCTTTGTTCATAGAAATGTTTCTACTATGTTATATTCTTGTTCGTGCTCAACACTCGAGTGTCTTTCAGCTTCCGACGAAGCAAACGCCAAACCTAGCATCAACACCTTCCACCTTTTTTCAGCAGTGTTGGAATCGATAGCTGCTGAGTACATCGAGACTTTGTTTTCACTACAAATCCACTACGAGATGCGTACCTCAACCTTCCTATATCGAAAAGGATTCGTTCACCAAGCCGACACATCTCCACCACGCGACCCTCAATATGAGCGGCGGATTAGAATGGCCGACAAATCTCTTCATCAAACGACCCTAAGCAGGCCAAGCTTTCAATGGTGGCTTATGGCAATTCCATCGTTTCTTACCTCGGCGTACGGCATTGCGTTCTTCACCGGCCTCACTCCTGGCAACCCTGAAATCAAGGCGAGAATTATAAGCTCTATCGGGGGTGTGGTTCACATTGGAGCCTCTTCTGTAGCTATGGGTCTCGGTCCCTTTCAGTTTCTCCCACACCTGCAGCGAGGGTATCGCCAGGTCCATCGATGGATCGGCTGGATCTATGCTCTCGGCGTGGCAATCGGAGGGCTCGCCGCCTTCATTGTCACCTTTCATAGTGAGGCATTGGTTTGGGGAAAGGTAGGGTTTGCTCTCTTAGCCCTCGGGTGGCTTGAGACTCTTCGAAGAAGCCTCATAGCTATTCGGTTCAACGGAGATGTAAAGGCTCATCGGGCTTGGATGACGAGAAACTTTGCTCTGACGTACGCGGCGGTTATGTTGCGATGGCAATTGCCTCTGATGATAATTATAGGAACAGAGGTAAAGTTTGCTCTTTCAATCGAGGGATTTGCATGTTGGATACCGAATCTAGTGTTTGTTGAGCGTTTCGTGTTGAGAAACTTGAGAGAGCAAAGAGATTGAAATTGAAAAATAAAAATTAATCAAACATAGAACAATAGCTTCCTCTTCTCCATTACAATGCTATTATTAACAGCAACAAATGTATTCATCAAATCTATTATTGTAACTAAACCCGGCGCCGAAATTGTACTTGGGGTCCATCAGTTCTGCTCACAAACATATCCTGCATCTGATATTCGCGAATGCGATGCCTGCCATAGCCTTTGCCACTTCCGCCCGCACTACGATATTCTTCATTAGGCGCCAGGCGCATATCATATAGCCAAGCGACGCGGGCAACGGTAATCATAAGCTCCTTCATCGCTATAGACTTCCCAACACAACCGCGGGGTCCGATACTGAATAGGCAGAAAGCAGCTTATACAAGGCTTGTTGCCTCACCTCTCTCGCGCTCAGATTTCGAGGTCGTGCTCCTGCCTTCAAGCTATCATTCTGATCGATAGCATAGTGATACACGCCGAGGTCGATGCCTTCAGCGAACATATATCTGGCAATCTCTATGCTGCCAGCAAATGCTTATTGCAGCAAAAGGCCTAATATACCGGAAGACATATGCATAGCCTTATTTATATATATATGAAGCTATTAATAGGAAGTCAAGGCTGCGCCTTTAATAATCTCGTCAATATTCTTGGAATAGGGCTAGACCTTATCTTTAATCCTCTAATAAGCCTCTGGATTATGCAGGAGATAGAAGAAGATAGCTGAGATAGCCGTGGCTATTATATCTGAGCCTATATTTTATCAAATACGACCATATTATTAGCATTATTTTTTCCAATACCCTTTTCATGCATACATGCTCTCCACTTACCTCTTATATTAATAAGTAGACTAGATTCCCCGACCAAGTTATAATCGCTGAACATTAATGGCCTATTCTTTGACGTCTAGTTTGCCGTTAGCAGATGAGAGTAGATATCGGGTATTGTTGCATAGGGTCTTATTGCGAGATATTTGCGAGTGTAATGAGCATTGCAGTAATCCGAAGATTCCAAAGTATCCTACAGGTTTATGCTAACAAGAGCGGTGCCAAGTATAGGCCTTGAATAGGAAACAATCTCTTAGGTCTGAATGCAAGTGTTCACTGCCTTTGGGGCTTCCAAGTGTTTGTGTACTTAGAACTTAGATTGATGACTGAAGAGCTATGCACAAGATCTATCTAGATGGTAAAGAACGTGAGGTTATATATCCAGCTCTTCAGGCCTGGACCGCTGGAGTCGCTGGCGATAGTTGCGGTCCAAGGTAGCATCGACAGGACTGCTGGAAACTCTTGCATGTTGAAATGTGTTCTTCCCGCCGCTAGATATTGAATTGCTCATCCCATCTACAATGTTTGTAGATCATGCGTCTCATATGTTTCTTTCGCCCCTTGTCGTATCTGAATTAGTCAATAAACTCAGAGGCACAGATGTCCGACGTGGACCCGGGTTCGAAGGTCGCAGCTCTCTAACTGCGAGTGAGAATTCGCGTTCCGCTGGCGAGCCTAATGATCCATGGTGTGAGGCTCGTTGGCGAGTCTAGCGATCCCCCCTCCTTTATAACCCTAGCCCTAGGTTATGTAATCACCTGTTGCGGTCCTGTGGGTAAGTGTTGAACTTCCCGCTCCGAATGGTCCGTTTTGGGTGTCCTTCGTGCTGTGCCGCTTTTCCCTGTAACCTGCATATTGGATGGGTCATAATAGTTAAAATTTGTTGCATGAATCCTAAAACTGAGCAGCTCTGATCAAAGTATATATAGTCTGGCCTGAAGATCTCCCTGTTTTATCCAAGCTAAACCTAATTTCTAGCAACATTCCGCAGGATTCATGCGACTTAATTTCGAAGAACCTGAAATGCATCAGTGCAGATATAGTTGCAGAGCTTTGGCCATAAAATAATATCAAATCTTGTATCTTCGAGGTAAAAGCATGCTAAGAAGTGCCTGGTTTCTAGTCACTCTTGTTTTCGCTATAGCATTTAAAGGACAGTGGTAAAGTGAGAAAGAGCTCCTGTTCGAGGAAATAATTTCGTACAAATTCATGTACTTAGGAAAGTATAACCTAGACCATGCCCCAACCCCCCTTTATTTTTTATTATTCGCAGTCGATAGTTGCATTGTCCATACTCTTAAGTTCTTGGCTGCATAGCGTTGCTGTATTATGGAGACCACTTTATCCATGCTATCAATAAATATAGAGGGAACAATGTCGAGGAATTGGCCGCGTTTTTCGAAAGCTTGGCAGTGACCCGTGACCGCGCAGATGTTGGCATCTTGAAAATCAGTATCAGATCTTGCAACATCTTCATCGACCATTTCGTAAAAATACTTGACATTGTCACAAACCCGGCTGCTGGCCCCGCCCTGGTCATCCTAATCTCGAGGGTTAGGGTTTATTACGTGATCCTGGTTCCAGATAAAACTCTGTTCCTGTTAATTCCGTCTGTCTGTTCTGCATCGTAGCTCTTCGAGCTACGTCTTGACAACCAGCCTGTATCTACCTAAGATAGTGCCTGTCTGTAGCAATAAAGCCCTGCCTGCCCAACGCCTTCTTCCCGCCTGCTAGCTATCGTGACAGACATCACGTATAAGTGCTGTACATAGCCACTCAGTTGGGCGTTTCTAATGTCAATTATATCGGTACAGGGATCAAAAACGAACGGGCCTCGCAATAATATGAGCCAACAGCCTTATTTCAACGAATCATATCCATCTTTTTCAACGTTTATCTTCTTTACCATTCGAGAGCGCCCCTACTTATAAAAATTATTCATTTACTAAGGATGCATAGAAAGACGACGCAGTCTCTGTTAGTATCTATTTCATCGATCGAAAGCGTGATCGCATTGATCTGAAGATAATCCGCTGCTCGCTAACCCCTTGAACAGAAGTAATCCAATTGTAACGGCTTTATTCTCGGCTCGCTAGAAACACCTGAAAATAACTGTCGGGGTTTGTACTAGCAAAGTACGTTATGTGACCGACTGAGCAGGAGATAAGGCAAAGACAATAATCAGTAAGTCGTTAGGAGATTACTCCTATCAATGGTGTGAAGATTGATGCTTAGATTAATCACTGAAGTAATGACTGTGGCTAGGAACTAGGTATAGGAAGCGCTAATCATTATATCTGTCTCTCCTTCGTTGATCCTGGGGTCAACTCTGTTGAATCTATAGCAGATTCTGCTGAGCTGGCTTCGACTCTGTTGGATCTATCCCAGATCCCCCAGAGTCTAGGTGTCACGTGACTTCCAGGGTTTGGATGCTTCCATGACCTGGGTTCTAACACCAAGTGAGAAGTGGCAGGTTCTAGTCAACTACCGATCCGGAGAATGCATCCGCAATCTCGGTCAAGTTCTTTCCATGCGCAAGAAGCAGGCCCAGCAAAATTCTTGACTTTTGCGGGTTCAGATACCCACTAGCAATGTGGCTTGCTGTCGTGCTGCTAATGTCACTTAGAGGGACCTCTCCACTGGCGGTCCGGAAGCTTTGGACCACTGGAATGTTGAGTCTGTTTAACACATCCTCGATGGCGTAATTGAAGCTGGTGCTCACACCACCGGCTCCTGCTCCAGCAATCTAGAATAAGGTCAGCGTGTATTCAAGGTTGAGAAGATCATTTGTTACTCACCACAATGCCCTTAGCGCCGGCCTCAATAGCGTTGTAGAGAGTATCATTGTGCATGTCCTCGTAGAAATAGAGAATGTCGACTCTTGGAATCGAAGTAACGTTGCTGATATCGTATGCCACCTTGCCGGTTGGCTTCACTGGCGGATAGTAGAAGTAAGGTTTATCCGAGATTAATTCTCCTAGGAAACCCATCTCGACGGATTTGAAAGTATCGAGAGTGTTGGCGTTCATCTTGGTCATGTAGTAGGTCGATGCTATTCTGTCATTCATTACTAGCATGGTGCCTCTGTCCTTGGCACTTGGGTCGGCTGCTACTGTGACAGACTCCAACAGGTTGAAAGGGCCATCTGCGGAGACAGCGGTAGCGGGTCGCATGGCACCGACCATAATGACCGGCTTGCCGCAGTTCACTGTGGCGTCCACGAAGAATGCACTCTCCTCCATGGTGTCAGTGCCATGGGTAATAACAGCGCCGCTCATGGCCGGGTCTTCGCAAACGTATTTGTGGATCAGTTTCGAAAGATCCAGGAGGATGGTTGAAGTTATATCCTCGCTGCCGACATTCGCGACCTGCACGCCCGCCACATTAGCAATATCGAGTACCGCAGGAACGGCCTCGATTAAATTCATCACGGTCACACCGCCTTCCGTGTAGCCGGTTGTGGCTGTGGTATCACTACTAGAACCCGCAATTGTCCCACCTGTATATATGTTAGATCATTGCTCAAATTTAGTTGTGGATGTATCTCTCACCCGTAGCAAAGATGGTCACATTGGGGAGGCTGCTATTCATCTGAGTGAAGTTGAGGCCGTTATAATTGGTGAAGACGTAGGCCTCACTTGTGCTGCTATTCGTCGCCCGAGGATGCAGCACGGGCGAGGCGTATGCAATGGCGGCAAAAGCCGACAGAGCAAAGAATATCATGGCCATGATAACCTAAATTGAAGTGTTGGGCACAGAAACAATCGATGAAAACCAGCTATAGGGAGTCAATGAGCTAGGAAGGATAATCCTAAGATGAACAGTGATATAATTTTCTGTCTTTGCTGCATTATATACGTTTACTATGCTGAGCACTCGGTGGACATTTCGTTAGTCTATGCTTCGCGTAAGCTCTACTTTACCCTGAATAATCTTGGCCTTGTGCCGCTACGGTGGAGAATCCCTTGCTTGCAGATAACGAATATGACTCCTGATGCATAAATATTTTTGTTATTTGAAGACGGTGTTATCAACGGATCAGGGCAACTAATATCCCGCTTTTCCGGCAGGAATGCCGGCTAACCAGAGGCGCTCCTGGGCATTAGTCGGATAAGCTTTGCACCAAATGGATCTGTTAGTTGGAAAGAGCAGGGCATTAGTTGAGAAGAGTGGGACAGTAGTCGAAAAATTTGCTATAAGAGAAAGAAGCTCTATATTAACCCGGGAGCCTATTGATAACTAGATAAGATAAGAGGGAAAAGAGGGAGAAGCGGAGGCGCTAAATCTACAGTCTTGAATTTCTTAAGTTGAATACAGTTTGTAGAAGCCGGAAACGATCCTCTACCCCTAGTCTTTGCCAGTGCAAAAAATTTCCTTACCAAATTTTTTTTTTTTCTTTCTTACTTTGGGGACAGTTTGGTTTGAGGATAGTGCATATTTGTATGGAGTTTTTCAATGAAGTTTACCAGACCTCATCGCTTTTTTGAAGACAGAGCAGGTACTCGAGCTTTCCAAACCAGCTTCTACCAACAAAGAGCCTGTGTGCATCGGCTTGTGAGGAAAACTCGGAATGCTCTAGCACAACTTTCCAAGCAATAGCAAAACACAATCGGTAAGCAGGCTCGAAAGCTCAGTAAGTTCGCTATCGACCCTATTACACAATCCTACCTGTGCCCAAATCATAGATATACTGTCGCTGGATTATTCCTATGCTAACTCTCTGATATTGCAAATTGTCCAGCTCCGACTTATAAGAGCTAGGACATATACCCTGTCTCGAGGCAAGCTTTATAGCTAGAAAATAATCAAAACTATCCCAATGGTCCTCCCTCCGTGCTACAGCGACAGCGCGCAGCTGTTCAATATCCAGCTCGTCCCTAAGGTCGAACTGGATCCACCCCACTTTTTTGTGCTCGTCAATTATCGTACAGTACGAATCGCTCTTTGAGACAAGAGTGAAGGAAGAGAGGAAATGCAAGATATGAGTAGCCAGAGCTTGTTCACCTTCAGGATTGAATCTCAGATGTGGTAATATAAGGATGCTGCCCTAGTATGGCAACTGCGCCGGAGACGCCAAAGAAGTCTCCTTACCGTCCAGAGCGAGAAAGCGAATCGGTCCCATATATTGCATCCACGACCACATCGGGACATCCTTTATAATCGATGCGGTCTAGACGGGCCCTACAAGGCTGCGACTATAGCAGACTGCGATGCAGGTACAAGTTGAAGATGCTAAAGCGCTCGCCGTGGCGAACGTTTGAGAGCAACGCAGAGAGGCCGGATATGGCGTCGCGCCGGTCCTTCCACCCTTTTCTGCCGAAGTTTCATCTAGAGTACCGCTCTATAAAAGACTGCAGAAAAGGCAGCATATGCGCATAGCTAAACTCGGACAACCTGTTAGGGAATGCCAGCATGAAATACTTCGCGCTGCCTTTTCGGCTCTAAGCTAGAGGCAATATCAGAGGAAATTGGTATAGTAGTAGAGCAGGATAGCCTATTAATTCCATCGCGTCATGTCCTGACACCGCAGCCCGTCTCTACACTCAAAGTACACCCGTTTGGAGCCGAAATGGATCGTTCGTGAAGACAAAATCCTCTCTTATCGCACCCAGCCGCGAGTATTAAGATGGATTCAGATAAAAGAAATCAAGCTTCCAATTATTCTTTCAACAACAGAAGCAAAAGAGTAAACGCTTGGCCGAATTCTCAGCAACGGGATTGCTAAGGGAAGTATAGAAAGCTAGCTTCAGCTCAGTTAGGTCTTTTTCTGCGACTCGCTTTCGGTCGAGACCCTTGAGCATTTCCAGCCACAGGGTGTAGTTCAGCAGCTTCGGTCAAAAGCTTGTACATCCGCGCGGGCGATCCCACAGCATCGGACGTCACGTAGGCAGCAAACAAGCAAGCCAGCATGATGACGTAAATGGCCACTGTGTGTGCCTGAAATACTGATCGTTAGCAAGGTCCATGGTGCGAGTATAGGAATTGGGCTGGAGGCTACCCAATCAGTCCGGAAAGTAGCTTTGATGCCGCCGAAGAGCGTATATATAATGACACCAAGTGGAAAGAGGAAACAGGCTGCATCTGCGCTCATGCCCGTGACTGTGGCGTACAGCGTAGAGCCACCGACCAGCAGGTTAACGCTCGTGAAAATTTGGAAAAATATTGAGTAGCACATAAGAACGATGTGAGCAGATGGGCCATATCGCGCTCGAACCGCTTCGAGGAAGGTGTGCGCTCTCGGGGCCTTGCGCTTTAACTCCATGGCGGCGATGGCGAAAAGGAAAATCTAAACCGATGCACCGGCGCCGTACCAATACGGCCCGGATACACCATACAAGTAGCCCTCTGTAACACATGTATCAGGGTCAATGCTTTCGTCGTAATTGTCAGGCAGGCCAGACGGTACCTGTCGTCGAGCTCAGCAGCGTCGCCGCGATAGCTCACGATGACACAACGGCCGATGCAACAAGTCCGACCTTTACCGAGTGCTTGGCCGTCATGTACATCTCCGAGTCTTGCACCTCGGACATCAATTGGGAGAGCATGACGGATATCAACGACATGCCTACGGCAAAGAGAGCACTAAGGCCGATGATTAGGCCATAGCCCACGCCTTCGCTGAAGACGGGCATCTGGCTCGAGGAAGACATGACTACTCTGACGACACTATTTTCTGGGGAATGCGAAGTGGAAGCTGAAAGATGGTGTGTTTGTGCTATTATCGGTCTGGTTGTCTAAATAGCTGGGCTAGCTTTTGTTTCATTGGTTCAATCGCGGTGATATATAACCTGCGGCCATCCAGCGGCCATCCATGTGACACCGGCCGAGATAAGACCTGACCCCCAACTTGGTTGGATTTCTAGCACCAACTGAGTGATAAGAAGCGATTGTCTATGTTTCCCACCCTAGCTGTAGTTCATAATGCTTGTCGGAACACTGCTATCTCAAGGTGAGACAATAAGGAAAACGGTGAGCATAGTCGAATATGGTGGCTTTTCGAGCACCACGCTAAAGCATCATCTTCCGAAGTGTTTGATACCCTATGGCACGGCGCAGATTTCTCGCCTTGACATAAGTCGTTGAATCATAACGCGACAGGTTGGGTACTGTCTGCTGGGTACTTACTTACACGTAGCCTGCAACTTGGTTACTTTAGTCAAGGCCAGCTATGATAAATCGTGATTGGCCCTACGATAAGCTGGGGCGCCAACAGCTGTGTTAGTTATCGGTTGGCCGCCAGTGGCCGACGACTCCTTACTGGATCAACTAATAAGTTTATCTAGTTACGAAGACTCCACATAACAACAAGCCTGGCCCTCCTCAAGTCAAGTGAGAATCCATAACTAACTTGTTAATCACAGATAGACATCAATCGAGCTTGCAAGTTATATCGTCGCGTAGTGTGCCTGTAGAGGGGGGGGGGGGGGCGTGTGATAAGTCATCGGACTCGCATTGATATACGAGCCATCCAGGCCCTTTTTACAGGTTCTGTGTGTTGCAGGCCTAGCATCGCGGCACGGACTTTGCCTAAGGTGGTTTATGAAAGCACCAAAAGGATGGCCATCCCCAGTGCAAGCTGGAAATGATGTGATCTATATAGACAGAAGTCGCACATGGTTCATCATCGAAACGGCGGACAGCCCAGGTTTCTAAGCTACGCCGAATTTTCTTTAAAAATTAATAATAAACCAATGATGGCTGAGACACAGCATATGGAGATAAATTGCGATATGGGGGAAGGCTTTGGAAAGTGGAAAATGGTAAGCTCTTCTGCGTATGCTTGTATTCTACTGTATATCGTCGCCGCTTCTTTTCCTTTTCCAACACCACCAGATGGCTCCATGGAAATCCAGATAGGCTACAAAAGTGTCGACCATATAATATATCGCATCTGCATCCTGTGTCGGACGAGACATGCCTCTTCTTTAAGGAACCAGCTGACGTGTGCGAATCGGGGCAGGGTCACGATGATGAGCTGATGAAGTTGGTGGACGTGGCGAACCTGGCTTGCGGGTATCATGCCGGCGACCCCTCCATCATGATCCAGTCTGTTCGTCTGGCAAAGAAACACAACGTCCGTGTTGGCGCGCATCCTGGCATGCCGGACCTTCTCGGCTTTGGCAGGCGAGAGATGGTCATCGATCCCGAGGATATGTACGCCTTGGTGCTGTACCAAGTCGGAGCACTAGTCGCCATTCTCACGGCAGAGGGCATGCAGCTAAACCACATCAAACCCCACGGTGAGCTGTACTTCTATATCCACCGCGATCCCAAGATTCTGGATGCAGTCCTCCGCGCCATCCGCGTTTTCAACGTGCCCATGTACAGCCTCTGGACGAAGACCCTGGTGGAGGCCTGTCAAGCCATGGGGGTAGAACTGATTCCCGAGTTCTTCCCGGATATTGATTATGATGGAGCTGGCCAACTGGTCCGGATCATGAGGTCCGCACCAGTCACTCCAGAGTTGGTTGAGCGCAGGGTTCGCGATTTCGCCCTTGAGAGTAAGGTCACGAGCTCAGACGGATCGATAGTCAGTTTGGGGTTCGAGGAGAAGCCCTTCACCATATGTATCCATTCTGACTTGCCGACAGCAGTTGTAAATGCTACAGCAGCTAGGGCTGCGGTTGACCAGATCAAGAAGGAAGCGCGGTAATATTGTTGTGAAATAAAACAAACAATCCATCAGAGTTGCCCGTATTTGATAACTATAATTTCTTAAGACTGGTCTATTTTGTCTATACACCTGAGATCTGGTGTATGAGATTATGCTGTGCTGTCAAAGGCACAACAACCTTTAGCAATCACTTGAGTTGAGTGTTGCTTGAAGGCACTAGAACATTAGGATGGGGCGCTCGCAGCTCAAGGTGAGTTTGCTTGATTACACTTCAAATCCACCACCACCACTATATAAGTAAAGCTTGTCGCCAGAGACAGATCTCAAGAGTATCACGGTAGATTTCACAATACTAACTTCATGGGTGTACTGATTGATTGATTTTATGAATGCGTCCTTCAAAACCCGTGTGTGTCTCTACTGTATAAATTAAACACCCGCCGCCGCATCATTGTCAGCCGCTATCGAACAAACTGGGTTGCAAAATCGGCGCCTAAGCCTACGGCTTCGTAATGTTTCCTTGCGTTGTCCAGCTTGCTAAAGACGTCCTCAACGCCTGTAGGGTCGCCATCTATGTCCACGTAGATGTAGGCACCGGTCACGTGGAAGAGGGTGATCATCTCCTCAACGTCGTTGGGAACCTCCAGCGTGTGGATGTCACCCGGCGGTTCAAAGGCGAAGCCGCCCTCGGTCGCCCACCACGGGTGCTCGAGGTAGTGCCAGCGGCCGCGCAAGACGACAGCGTGCACCGGGCCGGCGTGGCGGTGGCGTGACAGGATGCCCGACTTGCGCACGCGCAGGATGTTGACGAAGTATCCCTGGGAGACGTTGAAGACCAAGGGTCGGAACCACACGCCGGGCGCCTGCGGCACCCACAGACGCTCGTCGCAGTCGATGTCGAAGATGCCCGGTATCACGATATCCTTGGGGACTGAGGGCAGCGGTGGGCCACGGTACGCGATCGCTGCATTGTCCTGTGCTGGTGCCGCCTTGGATTTGTCCTGCTCCTTGGCGACAAATGGCGTGAGGCCACCACTGGCATTCCTTTGCTCGACGGTCATTGTGTGTTGTGTGCGCTGAAAATGCACAAATAATTAATCAAACAGATTGAAATTCGGATCAAAACAAGACAGCATGCCTTGTATAAAGTCCCATTGGCTCCTAGCAGACTTTCTCGCACGCCTCACCTCTCTTGAATTTCTGCAACTAGAGTTAATATATATATTTCGTTTCGTGAATAACTCCTCGACTCCTCGTGGCTCAATAGACACAGAGAAATGTGACCAATCAGGGCCGCGTAACCTGTCGCCGCTGACGCTGATGGCGCCGTTGACGCCGAGTCGCTCATCCGAATCCCCACTCCCACTGGTAGTAGTATACTAGGAACCCTGAAAATACCGACCTGCAGGTTCGCGGGGCTTAGACACGAACATAGCAGCACACTGGAGCTGTTTCCCCCCCCCAATCAAGTTTTTCCCGAATCAACAACCTCAGATCATACCTTACCGACCAAACTACCCTGACAACCCCCGTCCTTCCTCGCCGATGCGCGATAGGAACAGCGCTGCCTCTACTACACAAATTACACAGTCCACATCTGGCTTTGCTACCTGCCACCGCCGTCAGCGCCCGAACACAGCTCCTTCAATTTCTTATCGTCTATCGTCATGCAGAAGGCCGAGGTGCCGCCCCGGAGACGTGCTCCCAGGACATCTGGGTATTCGCGACAGCGCCAGGGGTGTCTAACTTGTCGCCGAAGGTGAGTATTTCTACGTTATCTTGCACCTTTCCCATCGGAGAGCACCGTCATTCTTGGGTTGCTTAATTAGCTGCAGTATCGTTACAGAGCCCCAACTCAGCCGTGGTGCCCCAAGGTCGACCCGTTGCTAATCTGTCGTACGTAACTGAAGGAAGAAGAGATGTGATCGTCACTATCCCTTGTGCGGTCACTGCTCTCGGCTCAACCTTATCTGTGAGCAGGAGCCTCCGCGTGCCATTGGATCGAAAGCCTCGAACGCCCACACAGGCTTGGCTGTCGTACCGATGCCACTGTACGCCAGCGGCCAGCCACATTTGATACCCTCGTCTGAGAATCTCCAGACCGATGAAGTCGCCTTGCTGTACAGGTCTCTGGACTCCCAGGGCGCTCTTAATAGCGACCTCACCCAGCCTGGCCTTACGAGCAGTCGTCGCGCCATGCTCCGCTATTATACCACCTCCTTTGCTCCCATGCTCAGTACTAATCATGAGAACAATTGCTTCCTTTCGGGTAGGTTGCTCGCAAACATTTCTCTCTGTCGCTCCGCACATATTGACTTTAAACCGCAGTCCTCGTACCTATGGCCTTCGAATGCGCCACCCTGATGCATACGCTTGCCGCCTGGGCGTCTACGCATCTGTCTTTGCGGGAACCCAGGTTTTCGGGCATGGCTCTTCAACATCGTAGTGCTGCTCTGCGTCACCTTCAGGCTGAACTGGAGAGCATGTCCATTTCGCGCGAGATGTGGCTGGCTGTAACCATGTCCCTATGCTCTATGGAGATCATCGCTGATGGGACCCAGTGCTGGTATGAGCATCTAGTTGGCGGTGCCACCGCATTGGGACTATGCATTGACGGTGAAGACCTTCAAATTAACGATCTCGCCGATCTCGCCTCGACCGAAGGCAAGTGGCTGTTGAGGAATTTCGCATACCACGACATACTGATGAGTGTCTCCATGGACCGTCGCCCTCTTCTGTCCGGTAGATACTGGCTCGACCAAGATGACCAGAAGGCGGATCCGTACTTTGGTCTCGCGGCCCAGGTCGTCTATCTGATTGGAGAAATCAGCGCTCTAAACGCTGACTTGGCTGCGGTAAGGCTCGCAGACGCAGAATCGTCGGACCAATTACTGGATAGAAGCCCGACCAAAGCAAAATTTTCCGAAACGGCGAAATCCATAGAGACCAAATTGCTCACCTGGAGAATCCCCGACAACTTCCATGGGTCTACTCTAGCTCAACTGGCCGAAACCTATCGCGATGGTGCTTTTTTGCACCTGTATAGAACGCTGCGGAGGCATGTGCCAGGATATGAGACTGTTCTCGGTGTCAAAATCCGAAAGCACGTCGAGTCTATTTGTGCGAGGGTCCGCGATATGCCTATCGGCTGCCTTCCAGAGTGCACCCTGCTGTTTCCCCTGTTCATGGCTGGCGGCGAGGCTGAGGAATTTTCGCACATCGCAGTGGTCCGAGAGAAAATGCGGATCATCAACCAGTGGCGAAAGTTTCAGAACGTCGAAGTGTGTCTCCAAATTCTAGACGAACTATGGAGGCTGAGAATTTCGAATGCCACAGACGAAGATGGCCATAGGCTCGATTGGTTGGATATAGTTCGGTCGAAGGGTTTCAAACTAGCGATTACCTGAATTTTCTTTTCCAATTTACGTTTATGTTGAACTGAAGTGACACTTCAGAATCATATGGTCTTAAGATAGTCACTCTAACTCTCAACCACGGCAGTCTTCCACACCACTATACAACGCTTCCGACATACTTTATTCGGGATCTTGACAGCTTAGATACGGATCAGTAAGCAAGGTGTCGGATGCCAGAATGAAGAAGCAAAACGGTAGGCTAAAGATGCGTCTTACTTGGATTTTCCTTGGGGCTTTTCTTTTAAAAATTTTAATTGTTTAGGAATTGAAATCTGCGGAGAAGGATACGCTTCTATGTAAGGCGCCATTAACACCCCACATCTATGCGTATATGTACATGTAATTAGTGTAGTATGGTATCTAAAGGTATAGCGACATGATGTATGAGTAAAGCACGAAGTGATCAACGAAAGTTACCCTAACAAGCAGTCAACTTGTTAGCAAGTGCTTGGTCTTCGCACCTCACGATCGCGTGTGATATCAGTAATGAAGCTATCATCTCAACATTTCAGATTCTGCATTTCCAGCTGGACGAGAACTACGGAGTAGACCGGTACGCCTCACAGCTCTCAACCGATCTAACTTACACTCGCCTAAACTTCCCTTGACTCCGATACATGAACACAAAACCACGACAACTATAGGCTATCTGCTTGGTGCTTTTATGGCAATGTTTTTATGCTCCTCCGATTGAGCCACGAGAATGTCTCCTTGGTTACGTCCTCAATGGCAGCACGAAGGAGATTGACGATCTCCCGCAGCTCTTCCTCCGACACGACATAAGCCGGTGAGAGGATGACGTGGTCCACCCAAATATGCCCCGTCTGGCCCAGATTTCCAAGAATATTCAGGCCTAACGCCAATGCACGCTCGACAATACGGGTGCAGAAGCCAGCCTCAGACGGGAAGGGAGTTCTAGCGGGCCCGTCGAGCATGAACTCTACGGACCAGAACAACCCTCTGCCGCGGATATCACCAACCACATTGAGAGGTCCGATTTTCTCATGAAGCAGATGCTCTAGCACATTTCCCATGGATACCACGTTGTCGAGCAGCTTTTCCTCTTGTATAGCTTTTTGTACCGCTAGCGCAGCGGCACACGCCGCAGGATGAGCCTGGGCTTGGTCAGCTATAATAGCCTGCTTAACACCAAGTATCGAAGAGTAATGTTTACCTGGAAGGTATGGCCATGAGAAAGTCCTTTGGAGCCTTTACTCATGACATCGAATATCTTCTGGTGGAGCAGCACACCCGAGAGCGGCACGAACCCGCCTCCAAGGGCTTTGCCAATCGTCTGGATATCCGGGCCCCGGATGTTCTCCTGCTCCCATGCATGCATAGTGCCTGTTTTTCCCATACCGCACATGATCTGGGAGAAAGAAGTTTAGTGAATAGCAAGTTGTCAAACCAGGCAACGGAGATAATTCCACCCCGGGGGGGGGGGGAATTGAACAAATTTACCTCGTCCAGGATGAGAAGGATGTTATACTTGTCACAGATCTCTCGGATAGCCTTGAAGTAGCCTTTTACTGCAGTAACACATCCTAGAGTGGTCCCGCTCACCGTCTCTGCAATAAAAGAGGATACATTTTCGGGACCCAGCTCCAAGATGAGGGATTCGAACTGACCAGCTAGCCGCAGGGCATAATCCTCCTCCGTCTCGTCCGCCTTCTGGCAGCGGTAAGAAAAGCAGGGGTCGACGAACTTGACGTTGGAAGATAGCCAGTCCACGTAGAGCGAACGTCTCGAGTCGTGCCCCGACACGCAGAGAGCGCCGATGGTGTTGCCGTGATAGCTTTGCCTGCGCGCGACCACGAAGCGCTTTCGGGGCTGTCCGACCTCGTGCCAGTATTGCGTGGCGAGCTTGATGGCGGCGTCGGTGGCCTCGCTGCCCGAGCTGACAAAGATGGCCTTAGAGAGCCCGCCGGGTCGGTCTCGCAGGATGAAGGCGGCCAGCTTTTCTACGGCCGCCGAGGCGAAGGGCGCCCCCGAGTAGATGTAGGCGCACTCGTTCATCTGGAGGACTATGGCCTCGGTGATATCCGGACGCGACTGGCCAAGTACCGACACGGCAGGGCCGGCTGATGCGTCGTACACGTGCCTCCCGGACTCGAGGAAGAGTTTGACGCCCGAGGCGCCGACGACCTTTTCTGGCTTCGAGCGGAATGCCCGGTGCAGCACGTGAGACTCTGCCACAAAGGGATGCGTCATCGTGTATATGTGCGTGAAGGTTCTTGAATGTGACGATCGCACTGGTGGAAAAAGTTTGAAGCCGGTGACTGTTGTTTGGTCCCTGTTCTTCAAGATGTTATTAGGCTGTCACCGTCTGTATCTTTGAGCACAGCGGCCTGTTGACTTGATTTTAAGTTGGATTGATGGGAAATCCGCCTTTGAATGCGGTCCAAGTTGCACTTGGAACTAGATAACTAATTACTACTTCCGTAGATTGTATGTTAGCCCTAGCTACAATCACCCCTCCGGCCCGCATTTAATTCGGTGACAAGTTTCAATTCCCATTAGCCTCCGATCTAGACAATGAATGGCAATTTCAATACTTACATGTACCTAAGGCAAGGCTCAACCAAGCACATAGGTACGTGTTAGGTACTTAGTAGATAGGTAGTATTGCTGACCTCCGCCGATCCTATCTGCACGGCGCGAATGGCGCTCGATAAACGTCGTCTCCACCTGCTAATTACCCATGTACTTTGCCGCTCTCCAAGAACGAAACTTAGCTAAGTGGCTTATCTACTTAGAACTTTACCTTGGTACATAAATGCATATCCATTTTGGGGAAGACCCGCATGGAGAAAAAGCTGCGAGCCTGAAGGTCAGCTCCATCTACAGAGTACTCCAAGGGTATGTACTCCTTGAGGTGCGAGGCGCGAAGGGCGGGCTCCCCGGCGGCCAGAGCTTTCGTTAGCGTGCGGCGATTCTGCAACTTTGACCATGCTCCAGCCGAACGTGCTGTTATAAGGACCAAAAGGCATATACGGCGCCTATCTTCGTAGCCATGTGTAACCCTCGAGTAGCAGTGAGTACATCTTGAGTCGATCTGGTTGATCCTTCGCGGAGGACTGGAATGAAATTGGCCAAAGCATTCTATACCTTATGTGGTATCCCGCTCCATATTTAAGGGTTACAACAGCCATGAGACAATTCCATGTAAGCAAAACAGGCCGTCTTGCTATGTTAAAAGAGAAGACGATGGAAATATTTTGAGATCGTCTTCGACTCTTCTCAGCCTGGCGTCCCGAAAATGAAGCTCCTTCGCCGCGTCCTCATTGCCAACCGCGGTGAGATTGCAGTACCGTGCCTGTCGGGAGCTCTCTATAGCGAGTGTTGCCATCTTCACCAAAGCCGACGCTCACTCGCTCCATGTGCGCTTGGCTAACACCAGCATTCTCCTAGGGGACGAAGGTCCCAGAGCATATACCGATATGTAAGTCAAGTGAGCCGGCCAGTTCACCCATTACTTATCCATCAGTCATCATCAGCCCATCCCTCCTATTCCGCAGACCCTCGAGTCGGCCACCCAGGCAAGACAGACTGCTTAGCATGCAGCGGCTAATGCCATTTCTCACAGCGATGCTATATTGAAACTGTGCACGGACCAATCTATTGATGCAGTACTGCCGGGATACGGCTTCCTAAGTGAGAATGTCGAATTCTCACGCCGCGTCGAGGAGGCCGGCATGGTCTTCGTCGGGCCGGATGCCGAGGTCATCAGCACCATGGGACTGAAGCACACGGCGCGTCAGCACGCAATTGACGCCGGGGTGCCAGTTATTCGTGGCTCCGGTCTCCTGCAAGATCCCAGCGAGGCTCTGCGAGAAGCACGCGCCCTGGGCTTTCCGGTACGTACCTCCAGGGCGCATCCCCTCCCCCATCGTCACTCATAAGATTGAATGGGATTACAGATCATGCTCAAAGCTTCAGAAGGCGGCGGCGGCATGGGTCAGCAGATCTGCCACCGCGAGAGCGATATAGCCAATGCTTTCGCCAATGTTGAGTCCCGCTCCAAGGCGCTTTTCAAGGATGCCGGGGTTTTCCTCGAAAAGTATTACCCCAAGAGTCACCACATTGAAGTCCAGGTATGTTGCTCGGATTGCCTATGATGGATTAGCCTCGGAGCTGTTGCTATTCACGAGGGAGGGAGGGGGTGGGATTACTAACTTCGTTCAGGTTTTCGGTAATTAACGGGTCAGAGGTCGTGCATTTTGGAGAGCGCGAATGTAGCATTCAACGACGCCGCCAGAAGGTAGGTGGCCCGGAGAGGTACGGCCATGTTCAACCTTGTAATCCTTGCTCATTAATGGGGAACCAAACTTCTTATAGGTCATCGAAGAATGTCCCTCGCCCTATCTTGAGTTTAACGAGAAGCTGCGCAACGATCTGACATCGTGTGCCGTGTCGTTGGCCAGGTTGATCCGTTATCGCTCAGCTGGCACCGTGGAGTTCCTCGTTGATGACGAAACTGGCGAGTTTTTCTTCTTGGAGATGAACACGCGACTCCAGGTTGAACATGGTATTACTGAGCTCTGCCATGATGTTGACATCGTACACCTGATGTTGCGCCAGGCGCAGTGTCAGTTCGAGGGATTAGGAGGAATCCCAGCAGAGGAGATGCGAGACTTGCAGACAAAAGGCGATCATGCTCGAGGAGCTGCCATCGAAATCCGAGTCTGCTGCGATAACCCAGCTGACTCATTTATGCCTTGCTCTGGCTTGGTTCAAGAGATTACGTGGCCGGCTGTGGACGGAATTCGGGTCGACACTTGGATTCCAGCTTTTCAGTTTACCTACACAAATGTCAGCGGACAAGAAATTTGTGGAAGATATTGCACCGGCGCCAAGCCCTTAACTGGAGCCAGAAGAAGGCAGAATATACCGGGACACAAAGCCAGTGCCAGATTAATATCGCAATTTACTTCTATGTAGCGCGTCTTAGCCATTACTTGTTGGTTTTATTAGGGGGAGAAGGGGGTTGGGGGACGGGTTTCCTTTTAATTCGGCGTAGCTTGGAAGATACTCATGTAATATTCTAACACTATCAACCTCTTACCTGGCTGTCGGGCTGTCGAGAATTCTAATCGATCTCTATCCCCTCCTCTCCAAAAGTGAGAGTCATTCGATGCATACTAGGACTGTTAGAATGACTTCAACTAACAAACTATGCTAAGGAGAGAAAAGAAGGAGAGGAAAGGGAAGGAAAGGAAAAAACAGCCAGCTGGCTAAGGCTATCTAAAGGGCTGTGGTTAGCTGAACCCACTAGGGCCATGCTCTCCGCCATTCTGTTGACGCGCCGGTAGGCACGTAATGTTTCCACGGAGTGGATGCCGTGGCAAGCCGCTTCCGCCACGGCAGGAACGGGGAGTTCTAAATGATTAAGTACCTTTTGGATCCACCTTGGTCCCATCTCTAAGTGTCGACAGGTAAGAGCGCCGCCGGCAAGCTTAGGGGGGTTTTAGGGGGTTCCCCCCTAGGAAAAAGAAAAAGAAAAGGAAAAAAGAAAAAAGAAAAGAAGATTTAAAGAGCAAAAAGGAAAGGAAAGGAGGGAAAGGAAAAGAAAGGATATTTCAACTGCTTTCGCCCCCAGCATCCACTCCATTGAAGGGGACTTGACAATGGAGGCATTGGGAGGGCTGCCCGGGGGGAAGGGGGTGGACCAAAGACCGCGACGTGACCAACCCACGTCAATCGTACCATGGTTGATACAAACCACATACCATGGATCACATTGAGTACGAGAGAACAAAAATGAAATGCAGAAAAAAATGGGTTTGTTTCTTCCCATTCAACCCAAGCCAAGTTACCACAGGACGCCGTACTTATGCCCTGCCCTGCCTGCGCCTGCCCATGTTGTGCCATGTTACGGCCACGCTATGCAATATCCTTTTTCCCATTTATCCGTTTATCCATCTATACTCTGTAGCTTGATGCTGAAGAAAGAAAGCGGTAAAGGGAGAGGAGACCTGCTTGTTGCAGAGAGGGGTTAGTTAGCCTTTGGGGATCAGATCACAGGTACTAGGATATTTCTCTAAACAGAGACGTAGAGAGAGAAGAAGCTGGGTTACTTACTCGCGTAAGCGCGCCTAGGTAGGGCTGTCGGCACCGGCCTCACGGCGCTGGCAGGCCTGTCGAAGGTTGATCGCCACGCCGTACGCCAGAGGCGCAACGCATAGACCAACGGCCACCAGCTTTGACATATTGCCCATTAGAGGGGAGAAAAGCTTGTGGCTCATGTATGTGGTACTGGCAATGGGTACCACAATCATGGCCAGCATCGTTACGTCGATACTAGCGAGACCGCGAGCGCCGACAATATGGCGTCCTCCTGCAAACTCCGTGTGGAGCTCGCCAGGAGCGAGATCTTCTAAGTTGATAAAGGGGAGGAGGTTAGCTATAGCAAGTAAATGGGTGGGAAGGCCTTCAAGATAGGACTTGACTTACGAGCAGTGCTCTGCTGCTGAGAAGAAGTGGTGGGGTGAGCCATCTCCCAGTAGCTTGATGGTGATCCAGGTGCCTTATCTAGGGCGAGCTTCTGGTAGTACAGGTAGAACTCAGTGCTGGTGGTAGAGTGCATGATGAAAAAGAATTCAGAAATAAACCTGTTCTTGCAAACAGAAGAAATAAGTAGATCTGTAGCTGCTGTGTATGGGACAACTGAACAGATTCTGAGGGGGATAAGGCGATAATCTAAAGAGAAAAAAAAGGATGGCAAGGTTGAGATTCGCAAGAGCTGGGCTGTCGACTTTGCTGTTGTTTTGGTGTGAACAACGTGTTGTCTCCCAAGCAGCAGAGCAAGATTATGGATCTCTGTAATAGAGGCTTTTCAGGGTTCCTATTGTTATGGGGCTAACCAATCAGTAGCATGCTAGCTTAATACAGTAAGGGTTAGGTGGTGCTAACCACCCTACTAGTCAGCCAATAAGCCAGACCTATTGATAGCTGTTAGATAGTTCAGTCTCATAGCATTTTCTCTTTTCTTCTCTCTTCTTACAGCCTTTTGCTCTTGCATATTCTTCCTTTCTCTTCTTCCATTGAATCCATCAAGCTTTTTTATGATCTTTCCGATAATATCCTAATGTCATAGTCATTGTTTGCTATTCTTTCAACAAAATTGAAAGCATCAGGAATACTCGTAATAGGAGAGAGAGAGGAGACGGGGGAGGGGGGTTTTGCTTGGACTTGGAGCATTGACAAGCTGAGATCCCTTCATGAAACTATCCATCAGAACAAGCGTTCCCGGCGTCTCCTCCTTCCACCCTCCATCTTCAGCCAAGACATTCTTGATTCTTGACAAAGTGGCTCAATGTACTCTAGATGCACGATCAAGTTGTAGACACAGTCTACAAGGCCAGACGATATGATATAAAGAGAACACATCTAGTGGCGAGGTTAACCGCATTACGTTCCTCACTCTGGGCGCTGTCTAACATCCACTGTAGCATGTCTTTTGGTCTTCTATCCAAAGGGTTGAACGGTTCTGCTATGTAAACAGTGCTCTGATAGACTTGCTTCTAGATTCTATAAGCGGTGCAAGATACGATCTCTCTCGGTTCAGACCCTGCCATAACCTCCGCCGTATTCATAACAAGCGACCGAAGATGGGATGGATGAATCCGGGGAAGCATTTCAACATGAGCGCCGCATAGATGATATTGGCTATCGTATATAGATTATTTTGAAGCCATGGCTCATCTCGGCAGATGGCACGGCCCAGCCAGTTGCGTGAGGTCAGACGGCAGATGGTGTATATCATGGCAGCATTGAGGTCTAATGGGCGTCCATTGCTCGCAATCAGGTGTCTCTTTCTCCGAAGAGTATGCCAGCTCGTCGATTATAACAGGAAGAACATCATATAATCTAGAAGTAAGTTTGTTGCTTTCGATAATAGTCATGCCTATGTAAATACCTGAAAGGTCCTCCATCATCCTAGTCCTTGATCAGGTTTCTCTACATTTTCCCGCATCAACTCATGATTGAAAAAGACTCAATCCGATGGAACTTCGGGTCGTATAGATTCTGTACTTCGTCGACATATTTTGGCGGTAGCACCGTCACGTTTAAGCCCGGAAGTAGAATTGCGATCAGCTTGTCGCTGACTACTGATTCGCACCGCAGCTGCAGTTAGTATCGTCGGCAAAAGATCAAATGCTATGGGCTCCATCCATGTGATAATTTTATCAGGCGCCGTCTTTCGTGCCTCTTTTGACAATCGGGACAATAAGGTGTTTGTCAAACTGGAGTATCTGAGGAGCTTTATGCTTCGACTGTACCGACCACTCTGCTTACTCGTGAAACCGCAGTTATCTACTGAATCTCCAGCTGAAGATCACGCAGGTGCAGCAACGACCAGGCCAGCAGTATGCTGTGACCCCTTCCGTATCTAGTGATGCCGGTCAGGATCCAAGCAGAGCTCTCAATCCCTGTACGTCAGTCCCATAGCGAGAGTGATTTGGACGACGAGGAGATAGCGCATAAGGTTAGGCTGATTGAATAATATATGCTGATCGACGCAGGCCATGCGATGCTTGAAGACTTTGCTAATCCTGTCGAATGGCCCTTTTTTATTATCGATCCTCTAAGCAGATCTCCAAGTAAGGTTGACCTACATGAGCTCAGGCTAAATATCCTGATCCCAAATCCTGATGCAGACGAGCTGCTGATGACCAGGCTATGAAAGAGCTTATCTGCTGAGAATGTTGTTCTCGAATAGCCGCCGGTGAAGAAAAAGGGGATATCGGGTCACAAGCAGAAAAGAGATCCAGAGGAGAACTCCGAGAAGCCACCGCTTGCCACCATTCAGGGATAACCAGGCCAATAGAAGAAGAGAAAGGGAATGAGGAAAGAAACGCAAACCGAGCCGGAAGCACCGCCGGCGGTTGGTGTAATATCTGGTAGCAAGAGGAAGGGAATCCGACAGGGCATGTAAGGTGCAAGCTTTCCAGCCGATGCCGGCTATGTTAAGCAGAAATACAGTGAGTAATATAAGAAAAGCATCGCCCCAAGCTATTGAGATATATTTTATCGCAATGGTATGAGAAAATGCTTTGTTAATAGCGCTAGATCGGTTGCCATTTGGTTCTGCTACCGCGCACTCGACATTTCACTACAAAATAGTTGCGTATAACTGGTTTGCATTCTTCTAGAGCGTTTATCATAAATGGAATAATAGTCTATTTGTTTCATTGTATGCTGTGAGTCTTGGGTTTAGTGGAAAGAGAGCTGTTTCTGACGATAATGTGAGTCGTTCAATATCCAAAAATGATTTCCGTCGGTATTCTGCGTTTAAAAAATCACTGCCCCGTTCTATCTGGTTCGCGCGAATTTCTGTCAATTACTATCTTCTCAAGCTTGAACAGCTTCATCGAACATCTTCTTTACTGCCTTGTAGAACTTGCGCCTTTTTTCGTCTACTTTGTCCTGCATGTCCGCTTCATCTATATAGAATTCTACAATCTGAAGCGGTGTGCAACGAGGCGGTAGACCTCTCAAATGTGAATTGGCTCCATAGCGCAGTAAAACCTCTATAGCTAGCAGATTATTGTATAATCCGTCTAGCTTCCCATTGTCTTCCCAATGCGGGTCTGGGTCGACGCAGCAGTTGAGAACACGAGAGCGGTGTTCAGAATCCCCAAAGTCACGGTCGAGCTCATTGGGATCTGCACCTGCCTCCAGTGCCGCCTCCATCTTTGCAGCTTTAACTTCTGGCGTATCAAGGCTAAGCGCTGCCACGAAGAGCGGAGGATTGGAGGTATGGATCCAGTCCTTGACTTCGAACTTACGCAAAGCTTGCCAATACTGCGGTGCAGTAATCAGTTCATTGTCCAGATCCGCTCCGAGAGCATTGTAACGGCTCATCCACGAGATAGTGGATTTCTCGTATGTGGATTTCTCGTATGCAGAGTTGTTCTCTGCAGAGTTGTTCTCCGCAGATTTGTTATCCGCAGATTTGTTCTCTGCAGAGCTGTTCTCATGCCTCAGAGGCGAAGATTGAGTGTTACCCATTTCTGATAGTTGATTCAGTATTTGTGTTGTTCAAAGTTGTGTTTGTCAGATGTAATAAAGCAAATCCACTCCAGATTGATGTTTTATATTGCAGTTAGTTCTAGTATTGTTACTTGATAGCATTATATTACTTGTTAGTCCTTCAAAAAGCTCTTTAGATTCTTTATAGTACCTTCAAAACATAACACATGAGTTGTACTATCTAGCTTTACTGTTTATAAATCAAAGACTTTTCAGTTTATTGTTTTGTATTGTAGTTTACTTTACTGTTGTAACCTAACAGCACTCCACCTAGAGTATTCATAAAAAGCTTATTGAAATTCTTTGTAGTAGGCTCACAGCACAATATTAATGATGCTATAGATGTATTGCATTATATGAATAGAATATTAATACACATGTAATATTTAAAATCTCACTGAGCCACAATTGATAACCAGTTCTTTATCCATGCTCAGTATCCCTTCTCAGAGCATCTCTCAAGCATTCATCATACACTACAGTCTCACAGGTCTCCTTACTATTCTTTTATCAGTTTACCAGTTACCCTTGCAAATTTAGAAAGGGATCGGAGAATGGCGCCAGGCAGTCATCACAGGGACTTCGACGGGCGCGAGGCCATCAACCCTATTCCATTCGTTGCTAACAACCACCTTGCAGCCCAAGACATCAACGTTTCGACAGAGCCAGCCCAGAATGAAGCTAATCCTTTGCTTAGAGAGGCTGGAGGTGCTTCAACAGCGTTAATCACGAGTCCCATAACAACAAGGAGGGCCCAAACTACGGCCCCTAAGGTTGTGTTACCTTCTGAAATCGCAGTCATCTCCACAGTACCCAGGTCCGCAAAGTTATCTCCGACTTCTTCCCCAACATCTTTTTCTTCCTTACCAGAAATCTTCTCTGCTTCCCTGGCATGTCTCGTCTCTTGGATTCCTTCCTGTCCCAGCACCAGAGCACATCAGTATGGGAACCTCCACGTTCCCACTGCTCCAAGCAACATAGACGCATGGACGACAGCTGTATATAACAGCCATCCCAAGGAGGTAGAAGTGGATTTCGACAACTCTGATGATTACAAGAACTCAACATCTCTTTTTAAAGAATTCGGAAATGATCAGTTCTACATGACAATCAAAGGCTTTTTTGGGTGCACAGCAATCGTCATAGCATCGGAGTGTGGCGCTTACATGGCTCATATCTGGGACTCTGTTATGGATGATAAAACTTTCAAGCATAATCCATGTGTTTTCGTAGCTGCAGCAGAGGATGCCCTAAAAGGTGTTGCTAACATCGCAGCGCAGCACAAAGCTAACGAGGCCGAACCTAAAACCGAGTACAAGCACAAAACCATCAACTTTATACCCAAGGCCGGGTTCGTCTCGATTAGAGATCACAAAACGTGCTTAAGCAAGGACAAAGGAGCCAAAGCCTTTATTCTTACCAAATCGAGTAGTTCCGACCAAGCAGTTCCCAAGAATACAATAACCTCATCAATGCTCCAGCAAGTCATTTGTAGTCTCACTAGGATTGCAGCGGATGATGTTGCGATCCACACCTACTACACAGGCAGCCATCAAGCCAAAGACAGGACTAACGGGTTCGTCTTCTGCATTCTTCCTCTCATCCCCACTCAATTTTCCTATCCCTCTAGATGATCTCTGAACAGGTTGGTTTCAATATTGCATGATCCAGGCAGAGATATTGAAATCCTTGAATGTGTATGTTGACTTTCAAACTGCATAGGAAAGGCAAAGTGTTGCTCTCATACAGCCCTGACACAGGAGCAGCAGATGGGAACACACATGCTTACCAAGTGCATGCAAAAATGCTTGACAAGACATGCACGACAATGGTTCTCGGTCATACATGGAAAGAATCCACTAATCAATGCTCCTGTACCTCAACTGGGTTAGAGTTCTACGAAGGGTGTTAGCATGGATGTCTTGTGACCAAAACCAGTTGCCGCCATTACCCAACCCACCCTTCCTTCCTCATCACCTCCCTAGTCCACTCCTCTAACCTCTCTTCAAGCTTCCCATCCTTCGCTGCACAGCTCTGCCACCTCGGCTCCCCAAACCGCTGGAAAATTTCGGAATATGTACCACTTTGCTCCGCCTTCATATCCCGACTCGCCGCACAGAACAAATTGGTCCACGAACCCTTATCAGCAGGCCATACCAATCCAAATATGCGTAAGACCGAGAAAACACTCATCATGCCCGACCCCGACTCTCCCACCGACCTGGCGATGTTCGTCTCAACCAGGCCTGGATGCACGGACGAAACCCAGATCTCGCCCTCCCCGTTCCGCGCACTGGGAGAGTCGGGGCCGTACGTCTTGTGCAGGGCCTTGGTATGCAGGACGTTGGCGAGCTTGCTCTGTCCGTACCGCGTCCACGGGCCGCTATCCTTGAGCGATAGGTCCTTGAAATTGATGCCGCCCTTGGGTGCGCCCAAGTGGCCCGATGAAGTGAGATTTACGATGCGCACGCTGCCGGGAGGAAGCGCCTTGGCGGTCCGCAGCATCAGAGGAAGCAGATGCTCCGTCAAAACCCAGTGTGCGAGGTAGTTGGTCTGCCACTGGGCCTCGTGGCCGTCCTTGGTTATTTCGAAGGGCGTCGCCATGATGCCTGCGTTGTTTACCAGGCCGTGCAGGGCAGTTTCGAGGGTAAGGAAGTGCTTGGCGGCCGCGACGACATTGGCGAGATCCATGAGGTCCATTTGCAGGAGGCTGATGTTGGCTGAGGGGTGCATTTTCTTAATGTTGTCGATGGCTGCTGTGCCCTTCTCTGGGGATCGGGCGCACATATAAACGTGGGCGCCGTGCTCTGCTAGGTGGGCTACGGTGTAGTAGCCTCTGTAGTTTGGTGAGATCAGCGAGTCGGGCTTCGTGGGGAGAGGGGAGACTTACATGCCGGAGTTCCCACCTGTAACTATGAATACTTTGCCCTTGAGATCGGGGAGAGTGTCGGGATGAAAAGTCATGTTCAAAACGAGTACTTGAGTCAGTATGTGAAGGTGTGATACTAAGGACCAGGTGTTTCAATGTCTTGGGTCGAATTCTATGTTTTTGATGATATGAAAAGATGCGTCGAAATTGAAGGGTCTATTCGACCTTTATATTGCTCTTATTGAACAGTGTCCGAAGAAGGTGGATATCGTGAGCAGGCTGCATGACCCATGGACCAATCACTTCACATTCAACTTGGACATATTGAAGAGAGATGATCCAATAGGAGAATTCCGAGTGAGCGAGTGAGCCAGCTGCATGAAGCGTGGGGCTTACTGCCGAATCTCTAGCTACAGCCCAAATATTAGGCCACCTCCCGGAAATCATAACGTTGAGCTCGTGATCCTGGTCCATAATGTGAGCAGGTTGCATGACGTTAGACCTGCTCAAGTTAGACACCGTAGTAGTGACCAATGTCATCATGCCATTTCACTAACCCTATCTATCCGCGCCTCAGCTGCGGAATTGTAGGCATATCAATTCCTCCGTTCCCGAGTGTAAGAATTCGTTATTGTGAGCAGGTTGCATAAATGGCCTTGGCCGGCCCGAAGCAACTTGCATCATTCATCACCAATTTCATTATCACCGCAATTTCAACGACCGCTAGCATCATGATTAGTATGTATCAGCCTGAAAATTCAACAGCATCAGGCATCCAGCTCGCGGCGATGCCACAATTGGCCGAAGTACGTACCAGGCCGCCTTCTACCACCAAGGCGACATGACTTTGCTCACCGCGTACAGGCGATAAGCAGGGAAGACGACTGGACGGGGACCAAGGATGCCGCAGCACGCAGACGGGCACAGACTAGACTCAACACAAGGGCATACCGTAAGTAAAGCCTTGTTTTCTCTTTCGTCCAAGTCAGGAGCCAGGACTAGACTGATCAAGAGGGGCACCCAATTATCGAAACTAACAGTCAAGCAGGAAAACGCAAAGCCGAAGCAAAGAAAGCCGAAGCATCCAGTGCCGCAACCGAGACACTGGTCAAATCGGAAGCGCTGGTGGAATGCTGGGACATTGAGCAGCAATCCGTCTCCATCGTCCCAGCATCCCGTATCAAGCAACTATACAATGCGAGAAATCCCTTGCTGCCAGATAAACCTAGAAAGGAGCAGTTTAACATTGTCTTCCCCCTCTGTCCAGATCACCTCATCACACTCCTCCAATTCAACGCCCTCCGCGCCCTGGCCGTCAACCGCACTCTAATTTCGGGCATCCTCGTCACGCCGCTCGACTGTGGTGAGGAAGTTATCCACGTCATCCCCTATCCTACCAAGCCCGAACTACTTCCTTCAACACTCCTGCCCACCGCCCTTCAACAAACGGTGCCGCATGGCGACTGGGTCGACCTGTTCCCGTGTCCTGAGGGACGGGACCGCCTGATCCGGGCCGCCGGCACCTTCGACGAGGACGATCTGTGGGCCGACTGCATCGGCGGGCTGTACGAGGGCTTTCCAGACGACGAGATCGAGCGACGCGGCATCATTGCGTGGTCACCACCCTGGGACATCACGGGATGGGAGATGTCAAAAGGGTTTCTGAGGAAATGGGGGTGGTTGGTTAAAGGCCTGCCAGGGGCGTTAGAGGCGACCAATCGGTGGCGGATGGAGAGAGGAGAGGAGCCATTTGTTCATGATAACTGCACCTCACATGCAACTGTGTGACCATTGTGTTTCCGGCTACTTCTTCGTCATCGGCCGAGCAGGATGTTTAAGCCATTGGATAGTATCGTTATGCTAGGAATGGTCCACTAGTCCTTTGAGCCCATGCATATGGTCCTACGAACTGTTGGGGCAATCTGTATTAGCTGAGGATCTCCTCTCACAGTTCCAAGTTTCGTTATCACCTACATGAGAAAGCAAACAATCGGCCAAGTCGGTAGATACCAGTATCATCATCCATCCATCCCTCCACACGGGACAAACTTGACCACTCATCTTCACCATGACTTCCTGTCGCGAGCAGGGTTCTCTCATTGGCCCGAGCAGACTAACTTTGCCTGCTCTTTTATGTATATATATACCTAGAACTCTCTTTTGTTTTCCTTCTCCTTCTAAGATAGTCAGAGCAAGAGATAATGCCTTTTCTCTCAGACCAATGCCTGGCCTGCTCGTCTCACTTCCACCTAGAAGTAAGTTTATAAAATTAATTTGTTAGTTATTGAACGTAGTCATTCAGTCTACTTTGACCATGAGTGACGCATCCCGAGTTGAGGAAGGAAGAATTCCCCCCAATCCAGGTCGCGTAGAAGTAACCTCACCAGGAAACTGTAGGATGTCTGCGATGTGACAGTTTTGAGAATCTGATGATTTTGTAGCAAACACACAGCAATCTGATGGAGAAATCGGAGGGCATCCGACCTGGGCCAGTTACATTGGATCATTCCCTCGGGAACTCATCGCGGCGAAACGGCACCTCATTCGATCATCTCGGTGTCTCCTCGTCCCTTTCGTGGATTTTGGATGTGCACTGATTGTGATCAAGCTCACGAGGACGCCAAACGGTCACCCACGTCTTGGTGCATTCGTAGCTAGCGACAGAAACTTTGTGACCATGTGACGTCTCAACCATTTGCAGGCGAGGCTGTTCCTACAAGTGTACATAGGACAAGCTCAGAAAGTTCACGATAGGGAAGACTGCCTTTTCTCAGACTTGCTAGACAAACAGCCGTCTTCTTCCATTCTGCTATCGACCCACGGGACCATCCTACCAACCTATTTTGCGAGTAGCGAGGTGAGGAAATTTATGCCAAATAGGGCGATTCCCATGGCCCAAGAGCTATGTAGGCTGCCTTGTCTGCTTGTCTAGACCGGACGATACTGTTGAGCTGTTCCCTGTCTCTTTTACCCAGGCCTTGAGCTGCTTCCTCCCAGAGGGTCTTGTGGTGCGGAGGCTGCTCGAGGCAGGCCTGCGGAGCTTGATCGAGCGATCGTGTGGTCGTCTGGGGAGGCCTGTCGATACTGCTTGTCTGATCGTCCGAAGCAAGGGCCTGTATAGAGTTCTCGGGTGGTTCGACGCTTCCTGTCCAACATGTCAGTTCAGGACCTGCTTGACCATTGCCTGATATACCCGCGAACTGCGAAGGTTGCGACGCTGCATTGCGTCTGAAGATACTCTTCCACCGCTTCCACCAGGCCTTCACATATTCCTTGAAATCAATCTTGCGCATTATATCAGCAAGGATCCCTTACAAGATAATTCCCAAGGCAGCGCTAGTAAGACAAGCAGAGAGCTTAAATGCATCAGGGAGCTGAAAGATGGGCGGCTCATCCACCTATCGCGTGCGATCGAACACGTGGCAGTGCCGTCAGCACTTTTCCCCTGTGAGACGAGGATGCAACGTGGTGGTGCAGCATGCTTCATCTGGCTGAGCGTCCACACCCTCGGACCGCCCTGCCGTGCTGCCCTAACGGCGCATCCAGCCCTCGTGCCAGATAAAGGCGCCGCAGCGCCACGCGAAGCCCGCCTCCTCTTGCCGTGATGGGCTGAGCGGCTGCGGGCATATATAAAACGAACGTCCGAGAAGCCAGTAGTCAGGTCAGTGGACAATGTTTGTTCTCAGGCGATTTGGCTATATCGTAAACCTGGATACAGGCCCACAATCAGATCTTCACTGAGCATAGGGCCGGGTACGGTTGGCTTCTCAGCCTCATCGTGAGCTTCGTGGAGAAGTAGGAGCAGATCTTTTTATGTGCTCCGTCGACCCTCTCAGGTATGCTGCATGTAAAGTCCCAACCCTTCAGATCCAGCTGCATAGCCACCATATCCGCGTCCAGAACGTATGCTCTTCGTGCTGCCGAGGTCCTCTGGTGATAGGAAGTGCGTATGCGTGTCTCTGGACAGCCAGGCCCAGGGCTCACCATCGTGCCAAGATGTCTTGAAGTGCAATGAAGCTTACTTTGACCTGCCTGAACCATCTGAGGGGTTCTCAGCGAGGAAACCATCGCCGGCGCTACTGGCGATATTTCTCAGAATGCCTCATATCTGTTCCTAACCTTGAAGACCACACGATGTCTGGTGCCTAGGGCCGAAACACCTGAGGATAATCTGCCTTACAAACAAGAGAGAGCTTAGACTGCGCAGGGTTGATTTGTAACAGCAGCGAGGTGAAGAATCAAAGGCGGGAATGTCCGTGCCGGGTCCTGTAAAACTCCTCGTGACGATGCCGTCATCCAGGACGGCGAGGCTGCGGAGCCTCTTTCGGGGCGATGTTCTCCCGCTTCCTCTGCTCTCGTGACCCCCTGCTCTTCCTTCGCCTCTTGAGTTTTCCCTCGTGGCGGCGGTGGATGCAGATATCTCGGACTAGAATCAGGCTTGAGATACACAATTTTATCCAAGCAGGGACACTATGCCCTGACCCTGTGATCTGACGGCGACGGAGGAGAGGAATAGCGGCCGGGCAAAACAGCCTTATACCTGTCTGCCTGTGCGGCTGGACCTCCTGGGATGGCTGGCTGCCCGGGTCTGCGACCTCGTGAGGCCTAGAGGCTGTATATCCTCACCGGTCCTCCGCCGCTGGGGCACCTGCGTGACCCTCACCACCGTGCCGTCGTCGTCCTCAAATGTGACCCTCTTGAAGCTCTGCGGCTGAGGTCCCAGCGACGGCGAGGCGGTCCCCTCGATGATGCGCTGTCGGCGCTCGGCAGTGTTGAAGAATTCGGAGAGGCAGGCGAAGATCAGGTGGACCTGGCTCTCCGGCCCGGGATCCGGGGGGAGCTGATGGCATACCTTAAGAGGTACGAACAGGCTAAAAGGGAGGAACAGGTCTCCCTGCAGAGCCTGGCCGTCGCCATCCCGAAATATCTGGTTCTTGATCATGCGCCTGACCCGCAACCCATTATCGTCTTCCCTGACTGAGGTCTACAGCGAGACCGAGGCCGTGTGGCAGGGCTGGTCCTCCCTCTTCATGTATGTAATGTCAAAGCCGAGGATGCTGTAGATCCTGCTGGGGAGTTTTTCGAAAAACTGGGTGACCTATTGAGAAATCCGGTCAGAATATGCCTGGTCACAGCACATCATGCCTGCTCCGGAATAACAAAGGAACCTTATCAGCCAGATTATCTCTATCTTGACTATATGCAATCTCGAGGATGAGAGGAGGATGCTGTACGCCGTCATAGTGCCACTGGCCGTCGGGTGACTTCCCTCAGCCCGAGGTGGAAGGTCGGGTTGCCCTCCTGGGCCGGCAGCCCGCAGAAGCTGTCCCAGACGGTCTGGTGGGCCTGCCCGATGGCTTTGTGCTCGGGTGTGTGATCGTCGGCGTCGGAGGGAAGCTGCTCTGGTGTGCTGTCGGTGTCAGGACAGCAGAGAAGGACAAGAGAGAAGAAGGAATAGGTGGGATGGCTGACCGGATGGGAATTGTTGACAGGACAGTTGTTGAGAAGAGAGAAGGAGCTTTGACATGAACAGAAGGAATACTGTATGTACCTCAGGTGGAAGGTAGGAGGCATGAGGGGTAAGGTTACTCATGGGCTAAATCCTGCAGGCTAGTGATATCTGCTTATAGTGTGACCGAGCTCTGACAAGAAACAGAATGCACTGCATGTTGAAGAGGCAGGGGGCTGGTAACATCTAGCCAGGTAGTACACACATGATTATGTACTCATGCCAAACCTGGGTGTTGTGTTGGTATTGTGCAACCTGGCTTGCAAATCCAGATCAAATCAAGGTGTTCATTACCTCTTATTCTCTAGATAAAGTGATCTTGAGATGTTATACACATGTATATGCCCCCAGAAGACATTGGAAGAAATCACATGCTAGGCCAGTGTGTCCTGAGGCAGTTGGGGACCACTACATTCTGGTTACAGGCAGCTACAGGCTCTGTCAACCTCTATTTGCAGACAGGAAATAGCAGTCACTGCTAGTGTAGGAGGCCCTAGCAGACCAGAGTGGTGATCTGATCAGCAACAAACAACAATTTATTGTCCACTGCCAGCCCTTCCAGCCTTTTGCAAGTCCCAGCGCACACCAGCGACATTCAACAAGTCCATCCATGCATTGGCTGCATTCATGAGCTACAGAAGAGCCACCCACAAGGCCTGTGCAGCCTCAGCTTTGGGCGCAACAGAGTCAGTCTCGAGTCTCCAGGGCCAAAATAGGTGGACAAGCTGATATGCACCGAGCATGGCCTCGAAGCTGCGAGGACATGGCAGCTTGGGTGGTCATCTGGTAAGCATCAGGCCCCTCTGGATTCTCGAGGCAGAGTCTGGTAGACATGCATCTGCTTAGCAGGTTCGATTTGAATACTGGCAGCTTGTCTCGAGAAAAATGGGAGGGGGGAAAGCAACCGCTGGTGAGGAGATTGGGAACAAGGCGCGCGCCCTCATGCAGGGAGCATGGCATGTCTACAGCCAACTGCGGGGACAGGCATCTAACACGAGATCCGCGGCCCGGTTTGAATTTAATTAACTACTTGGTCAACTTGCTCCTAGTCAAGATACTGTTAGTTTCATCCCTTGCGCTCTCTGCCACGTTTCTTCACTACTGCGGCAAGCGGCAAAGGGTCCCATTGCGTCTTCTCACTGCCCACGGACAGTTCGCGCGACCAGCACCATATCTACAGGCTTCCAATCATCGCCTACGGCCGACGAAAGACCCTGGGTGCTAGCTAGCGGCGTGTCTGGGCGGGCCAGTGAGGTATTGCCTTGTTTATCTTTACAACTTTCTCAAAAGAGTCGAGGCTACTCTTCGAAACAGAAACCTAGGTGGGTGAGATCCTGAGATTGTTCTCAGGGATTTTTTCTCTCTTCTTTTCAATATACTCAATACTGATATCTTTATGAACAGATTACCATGTCTTCTTCATCATCAATCCATTCATGCACTACGAACCCAAACACGCCGCTAGTTGAGGATGAGGATGATCGTATTGTTCCGAGAGGTTTAATGCATCCACAGCCTGTTGCTGATGGAAATAACAGCAGCACCTCATCGTCCGAAAACTCTCGCGACATGCACCCGGTATAGCCTCCTACCAATATGAACATCTATACGCCAGCTCTGGCATCGTGGCATCCAAATATCCGTCTCGAAAGAGTGTTTCTTGACATAAATTGTACAGAACGACAAAGGCGCTTTTTCAAAGTCCATACACGTGTCAAAATGGATGGAGCATTTGGCACGGGCCATCGCCATCGCCATAGCATCCGCGTCTTCGTCTTCAGTCCTCCGGAGCGCATCCGTCAACAATAAATGTCCGGCGCTGGATTAGATAAACTCAAGGTAGTAATTGGGATATAATGAGATGCTACAAAGGGCCAATGTAAGATGTGCGGGAAGAAAGGAAGAAAGAAGACTCCTGCGCGCCTGGCTTGCCTACGTGAAGAGATGCGATATTTACAAAAGTACCATCGCTCCTTGCAGCGCCTCAGCCCTCCTAATCAGATCATCGATCAAGACATATGACGTATTCTCCAGCAGCAAGGTACTGCTTTCCCGATCGACCGGGCCGCCCAGCGCCTGGCTGCTCTCCCTCTCCGTGTTACTCTTCGTCCCCCTGGTACTCGCGAGCTCCTTAAGCTCGTCCAGCATCCTGCATACCCTCAGCTTCAGGATCCGCTTCAGAGCTGCATTTTTCGCCCTTCCCTAAACCAAAAGGTTCCCGATGCGCAGGTCGCAGTTCGCATCGAGCTCAGACGTCACGGAAGGCGGGGCGGGCGGGCTGCGGGATAAGCGGCGCAGGCGGCGTACCTCAGCCCCTGAGACTAAGCTCGGCATACGAGATAATGATAGTTGCAGGCTGCCCTTGGCGATACTATCATGCGCCGACCTCGCCATCAGCCGGAACATATCCTCGAGCATGCCTAACATGCGCTCCGCCAGGAAAACGAGGCTGAGGAGCACAGGGCGGTTCGAGGCGAGGCACGGCTGGTCCAGGCTGCAGCTGGTGTTGTGGAGGGGTTGCGGGTCGATGCCCACATCACTCCTGTTAGCTGGGCGCGGGAGAGGCTGGGCGCGGCCAGCGCAGGCGAACAAGCGGCGCCGTTAGGCTGCGAAGTCCTCCTCAGCCTGGAGCACGAGGTCTACAGGCGGAGCCAGCGCCGCGCGTGCCAGTGCCTGCTCGAGCTTGGTCGTCTGCGCAAGGATAGCCACATAGCAGTCCGTGTCCGGATGATTGTCCCGAGGGGGGCTGCTAATGTGCGTGTGAGCATTTGCGGAGCTCGAGCTATCCAGAGTGGGACAAGTATTGACGGGGAGCCGGTGCCCGGAGACCGAGGACTCCACTCCCGAGCGCAGCGGGTCGTTGTGGGCATTTGATGGGCCCGAGATAGTGGCACGAACTTCTGTCCCCATGGGGTCGACACTGGTGTCCATTGTTTGGACGTCTTGGACGGGGAAATCCGACTGGCAGTTTACAGAAACCCCATGGCTGGTAGAGCTGGTCTCGGCCGCAAGGTTGGTAGAGTCTATCCGATGTTAGTCAACCCAGAAGAAGAAGAACAAAGATGTCTTCTGTAGTTATAAAATAAAAAGACAACACCCACCGCCGCTGGCAGTACCACTCTCGGATGACGCGACCATGGAGAAGCTGGTGCTCTGACATCGGTCGCAAGAGAGGCAGTACTCGGCCGTGTTGCCCGACACCGCAGGCTCAATCGAGAGGTCGCGTATTGCAGCCGTGCACACGATAGGGGTGGAACACAGAGCGACTGCTTCACGGGTCAATCACCTGTGTCTAATAGACGGCTGCGTCTGCTGCAGAAGAGGGCGGGTTGGGGGAGGAGGCGGTACTTGTTGTTTTGTCGTCGCCAGGGACTGAGGGGAAGGTGTGCTGCGGGTGTTACGGCTATTACCTGCCGTCTTAGCTAGGGTTGCTTACATCATTTCTGCCTGAGAAGTATTATATACCTATTGGAAGACGAACCCATAGCTTCACCAACCAAATTCCCTCGAGATTCCACCAGAAATTGACCGGTAAAGTTATGATGAATTAGATGCACTTTATTTTATGTCACAAAGATCACCACTGGATTCACCCTTTGTAACTGTATATCTGAACAATACTAAAGTTATTTACCTATAGCCTTGTTACAAAGCAGCTACTATGAAGGCATATAATTCACTTTTGTGTAAATCGGTATTTGAAGTATGATACAGTTATTCACCTATAACATTGTTGTAAAACAGCTGCCATGAAGGCATACAATTCATTATATTTATAACTAATCATGAAGATAAGTCAGGTCTGCTTCTTACTATATATACAAACTCTGCTGCAACCTGGGATTCGGCTCTTGTATCCTTTTCTACCAATCCCTTCTCACCACCCGGTTCATCAGGCTCCCTTTCCTCTTGGTGCAATTCACTATCAAAAAGCACTGCTTTGTATTCACAGACATCATATCACTACATAATGGCATCTCTCCCAGCTGATAGAAGCCAGCCTGCAGATGGTTCTGGTTCTGCAATCAACCACCACAGACAAGTTGGCCAATATCTTGGCCACCGTTACATCCACAAACACGATCACAACACCCGCACAGATGACCAGAGAGCCGTTCTGCTACGAAGGAGGTACGGGTCTGAATACCACAAGCAGCCTGAAAACCACGAGTCTGACTATGAGCTCCCGAATGAGCTCCTAGATTCTTCACTCACTGACAGGATGGCACAGTACATTGTTGCTGCAATGAAACGCCTCTGGTCTACTACCCAGCCTCTCCCTCAGCCTCTCCCTCAGCCTCAGGCTGCCGCGCCTCTTCCAGCAAGACAGGACCATACGTCCATCCGCATTCGTACTAGTTATGGCGGCCCCTACTATGAGATCCACCTGCACAAGGACACACCCGGCGACCGGAGCCAGATCCTCAGTGCCATGAGAGAGAAAATAGGGCGCATTGCCGAGGCTAAATCGGCACCGCCTCCCCTCTTCCCCAGCAAGATCATGATCATCATGATCTGCGCTACCATATTCGGCATCTGTATTATTCTATACAAAGCTTGGTCGAAGGCTCTGTCTCTGTCTCTGTCGTCTGAGAGTGCCGAGGTCATCAAGGCCCTCGCCGAGCTGTGGAGGCTCAATCATTGACCATGAGATCCTACCCTGGTCACTGCATGTATAATCCAACCGCCCCCCCCCCTCCTCCCCCCCCCACAAAGAAAACTGCCACAGCAATGACATATTTTCTCATCTTTTGGCTAACTTATGAATCACCAACCTTACCCTCAACAACTGACTGACAAGAGTGTGGGCCTTGCTTCATGCTTACATCCTCCTCCGCCTCCTACCCATTCTCTCGCCTGATGCAACTCAACAAGTCTGTTGGGTCAGGAAAAATGGCTAGCAAGGGTGTTTAAAGGGACAACTTATAAGCAGAGGTGGCATGTTGCTTGGGGACTTTTCTCTTCATCAACACGTAAAGTACAGCCTTGTCGGCCTAAGCATTGACAGGCCCAGAATGGAAAATGGCAAAGCGGCTAGAGATCGTCGGGGTTTATCCATGGTGCAAGAGAGCAGGGAAGGGGGAATGGTAGCAGAGTATCAGTGAATATTTCCTTAGACTGTCAGATATTATTGCTTTGTTGGACATGGCTTTGCTTTGAAGCAAGGTCCTTTGTTTGTAACCATTGTCGCCTGATATTTTGTAATCATCGCAACCAGACAAGCGCTAGTTTTCAGTTGTACCAATAGAGCAAGTTTTTTCTACCAAAATATGTTCATTTGCTGTTCTTCGATATCAGCAGACTTTGAATCAACCGAAAAGAAGGGTTAATGTACTGGTTTTCTGGCTCAGACCGTTTCTTAAGAATCGGCATAGCATGTTTTCTTTTCTTTTCTTTCCCCTTGTCCCAAGTCCCGTCGCTTTTTTGCCTGCTTAAGCCTCTTGAACCCTACTCTCAAGCTTCTATAGCTCTTGTCGTTGCTTCCAGCCGTGCTCGAGCATCTCCGAAGTAGCCTTTAATGCCGCAGGTCTCCAAGGCTCTCGACACATGTCAACGCTTCTGGCCCCCTCAAAGCATCTCATACCATCTCAATGCCTCTAGCCGTACGGGTTGCTCAGCTATACCCTTCGTCGGGCCTTCTTCCGCGGCCTATCTTCGTCGCCCTCACAAGACCCGACCCCGCTAGTGACCCGGTCGATACTGCCAGTGGGGCATTTCATTCCATAATCGCTCGTGGGTGGAAGCGTCGATCTCTCCCAAGTTTGGAGCATGGAGCATAAAGAGCAGCAACAGTATCGACAACCTGCGACTTGATACGATAGGCGTTCAGGAACAAGATGGCGTCATTGAGATGGAAAATCAGAGTGTCTTCTGGTATCGTCGCCACAACTCCTCGGGCGCCCTTGGGATATAAGAACGGGATGTTTGCAGAAGTCACTAGTGTTGCTTGGCTGAAGGCAATTGACAAAAGGACGTAAGCGATGCTGAAAGCAACGCCCGTCGCGATGCCGACCTCAACCGAGACGAATAATGCGACCAAAAACGAGAGCTGACTGGCCATGAAGTCGATGAACGAGATCCTCCAATTTAAAAGAATATTGCTGGGCCAATTGTTATGGGCCAGACTGCAGTGACTATCACCGCTCACAGTGTATGCTGACCAACACGCAGGCTGTGGTAGCGAGGCCGCCAAGCGGAGTCTTGATGCCTGACTCTGAGTTGACTGTCGCGCGAGAGAACCCGCCGGTGATGGGCATCGCCGCGAAAAAGCTCCCTAGGAAGTTGGTGACTCCGATGCATTTTTACGTCTGCGACCAAAGGCATTCCAAATAGCGACATGTTCAAGAGCCGCAACAAGCCACACGGCTACCTCTTTGCCCGGCACTTTGGCCAGCAGAGTCGTTTTGGGCAAGGACGGTGCCTTGATACCGGTCCCGACCGCTTTGGCGATCGGGAACATTGGCCTCTCGCGACCGTGGTTGACAGCATAGCTAATTCCTGCGAACAGCAGTAATGCAATGGTATTTCTAGTGGTGGACAGAAACCAAATGATTCTGTGGCGCTGTCCCTACCTACAATCAAAATACTGGCAGGGAGACAGCAGCAAGACGCCAAACCACCCGAGGAGGAACGATTGCCACTGCGTCTCGGATAACTTGCGGAAGAATTCGCGGATAATCGTTCCAGTGTCAGAGCTTGAGATCATTTCGCCGAACAAGGTGGGAACTTGTCCGATGACGATAGTCAACGCCACCGCCGAAACATATCCTGTAAGCACCGGAAGGGGTATGAAGTCGAGGATCCATCCGAGTCTAAGCATACCAACTCCCATCCGAATATACACCAATGAAATACTCCATAGCGGTTGCGATTGAGTCGTCACTGTAACCTTCCTTTACCAAGTCTGTCACTAAATCGCCCGCGAGCAGGGCCATTATAGCTGTCGGGCCTGCGGTCAAGTCTTGAGAATAGTAAATATCTGAGCTGGTGATCCGGTAGAAAGTGGTCCCTCATATTTGACCAAGTCTAACCTTTGGATGTCCTCATGATTGTATACAGCGCGGTAGGTATCCAGCTAGAGATAAGTCCATATTGCTTCGGAATATTGGCAACTTTTGCGTACCTGCCCAGAGTCAGCACGGTTAGATTAGAGGAAGCATCTTGGAACGAGCATAGGCTAAACTTTGAAGAAAAAGCACCACTCCGATTGTGATGCTGGCGATGAGATCGTTCAGTATCTCTCTTGGGTTATATAGAGGTAGCCATTGGACAAAGGGAACCTTGTCAGCGAGATAGCGTGCAGTGAAAGCAGGAGTCGACCGCACTGCCTTGCCGCCTCAATGACAAGCGTGCAGGATGTTGGCGCCTGACTTCACACACGATCTCTGACGGTCGACAGATTAAACATGATGCTGCCCCTGCCGATGCGCAGGATGACGGTATGGGTATTGTGTTACACGATGCGGCGGCAATATATCAACCCCCCTTTGAGATGGCATCTCTGCACATAATTATCTCGACTTATTCAGATTACTGCCATGGACATTCAAACATAGTATTGAGCACGCCATCTGAGGCAGAAAGAGCGTAAGCTAGCCCAACATGTCTATTAATGATGCAGTATGTCATAGTATGTTTACCACAGAAAGGAATTGTCGATGACTCGGGTTCAAACATAGATGCTGACGTCGCTTCTCAGAGCAACGATTCACGATGCAACTCGTCGATGGCCATATGTAAATATGATACTGAGCACGCCATCTATGGGACAAAATGCGTAAGCCGGCGTAAAATAAATTTAACATATCTATAGTATAGTTAGACGCAGACGCCAATGTCGCTTATCGCAAACAGCAGTTCGTGACGAGACTACCCCGACGCCCGATCGGGTGTCTGGATCACCAACGCGGGGAACGAGAGGTGCAAGTACCGGAACAGGGTCCACATTCCGTAGCGGCGATTCCCATCTCCGTGGATGCGCAGTGAAATCTCTTCCTTTCTGATCAGCCTTATACATAGCCGATCGGTCTTGCAGACTTTCTCAGACATCGAGCGTCTTCTTAAGCCCAGAAACCTGTTGTGATTTCCCAACAAGGTTGTGCGAGCTATGAAGACTCTTTCACAGGATCAGCTTCAAGACGCGGCAGGAGCGTTCACTACGCCCGAAGACTATTACCACTTCATCAAGTCGTTACCATTCCTCGGCACGCTGAACTGCAGCACCCAATCATTAACCGCAGGACAATGGACAGAGATCATCATCAAATATACTGTAGGAGGAAGTGGATTGGCGGATGGCGCTTGGATCAAGAGCACATTCAAGTTCTACTCTGTATGAAAATTCCGAATATAAATAGCTTCGGCAATGATTGTCACACTAACACTATGGCAGGATTGGGCAAAATTCCAGACATCTGACCCGACTAGGGATAACTATGTGTCGGCCGTATGTTCCTACGGCATTGGTTAAAGGATCAAGTCCGGCCACTGTACAGGGTTTTTCGGTGCGCTTCGACCAGAAAGGCCAGAAAGGCCACGAGCGACCGTTTCAAGTTCTGCTTTCATGGTGGTTGGACATCGAAGGGGTCACCTTCGTGTTAGATGATTCTGAAGCTGTAAGTCTCTTCGCGGCCGTTTTGTTGTTGAATTTCCTCATGGGAAAGGGAAAAAGTATTTGGTAAATACCCTGATCATGATATTCTAAGGCTGCACTAATATCTAAGCTGTACTATGATAGGGTTATGGGTATCCTCCTATTGGCAGATTGGGTACTCATTGCTATCGCTGCAATTTTCGTGGATGTAATTCCACAACAGTGAGGGTTCTGAAGTACTTCGTGAGATGACCTTCTCGATCGGAGGAAGCACGGCATATTCAGTCGGACCATAATCAAATCTAAAGATGTTGAAGCCAGCCTTTTCGACTTGTAACCACTACAACAATAGTCATAATTATGATTCCTTTATTAAACCCTTTCTTATTATCTCAATCCTTTTCCCACATTTCTCCTGGTCTATTATAGCCCAGGTGTGTCCAGCTTTACCGTTATCTGAGCTTAGCATACTGTCCGCATATATAAGCGGTGCTAGTGAAGACTTCCATGGAAGCTGCCGAGCCTTTCGCGTAATGAAAATGGTCGAAGTGAGGAAGACTATAGAGAAGGCAACGAGGACGAAAAGCAAAGACATCCAAAGCCATTCAACGTGTATATAAGTTTTCGTCTCGAGAACATCGCCGTGCACCGTGGTTGAGTTCGGTCCCTGCATGAGACGATTCGTGATGGCCTTGGCTATCTCGTCACTTGTCTTCGGCACGTCTCCGTTGTTACTATTGTGGAGCGCGCTGGTGAAAAAGTCGGTCTGTTCCTCTGAATATATCTCTGTGTCGAAAAGCTTCTCAAGGCTTTCCATGATGGCTATCAGGTCCCATGGATTGACGAAATATGCGTGGTCTCCGGGGAAATCTTCTTCAAGGGGCTCATAGATGTAGGTAAACTGGGATTCGCTCACGCCTGTCTTGTTCAGCCCGGAAGTTCGTACGGAACCATTCTGCAAGGATCCATCAAGGTAGCTGTAATTTTCAAAGGAGAGCGCGCATAGGTCAAAAAAGCACTCATAGGCCCGCAAAGTATCCAGCCAGGTGGAGTCGCAGGATGTTGCATCGTCAGACAATTCGTCTGTGTTGTTGAACCACACCACGCCCATCGCAAAGAGATTCGCCGCACCGCTACCACTGGTGCTCACATTCACTGTTGTGTTCAGCTCAGTGTGGCTAAAACCATGGTGCACATCGTAGTAAGAGTACGAATATAGCTTGAATCCAGACGGGGTGGTGTACGTGCAGTTTATCTTCTGATCTCCGTACAAGGTGGTGTTTGCGTCGTGACAATGATTGCCACAGTCCTGGATGGTCTGTGCCGTAACGTCTGAGCAGGTCGAAGAGCAAATACCCAGAGACTGAAAGTCCGGAAACGTGCAATTAGAGCCGGGGCAGGAAAAGGGGTCGGCGCTTTTAACACCGTATAGTGCCGAAACTGCAGCTGCCATTACATCCCAATCTCTTGAATTGCCTATAGCCAGGTTAGTAGAAGAGTCCTCCGTTGGCAGCGTCTACTATGCCATGTACTTACTAATAGCACCGCCTGCACCTGTTATTCCTGTGTCCCCATTGTCGTATGCTTGAGAGCGTCGCACAGAGGAGCGAAGCTCTTGAGCCACAGTGCTCTGGTCTCTATAGACAAGAATTTGCTGAGTGAAAGGGTCAAGCACCAGGGCCGAAACAGTGATGAAGCACCCGAAGTACGAGACGAAGGACGCCGCTCTCTTCGCCTTCCAAAGGAAAGTCAAAGAGCCCCAGGGACCTCGGCTCGCATCGTCATATGTTTGCAGGTACTCAAGGCTAAGCAGATATTGAGTCAGCCGCAGCGCACGAGACACCTCAAGGAGACAATGGCGCACCGCGACCTAGGTCCTCCCAAGTAGATCCATTTTAATTGACTTATACCCTCCGAGACCGGCATAATCATTGCAGCCTTGGAAGCTGTGGAAAGAATGGAAATCACCGCGTTCGGTGACACCACCCAGTCCCAAGATGTTAGAAGTTTCCCATCAAATTTGATGAGGACGATGACCATGGCAATAACGCAAGCGATGCTGAACAAGGCACTGAGCATTTGGACCCACCAACCCTCGGCATGTGGGAGCTCGTCTGATGTCGTGGACTTTGTTGTGGAGCTATGGTACTCTTCTCTGCCAGATTCGGCCCTGAGATCGTGACTTTGGCCGGGGTCAACCGTAGTAGTGGTGATATACTCGGAATGGCTTGTAATAGAAGCTGGTCCGCCTGTCGTCTGCCGAGGTGATACCGAACTTGACATGCGATAATCATCGACGACTTCGTGATGCTCACTGTCCTGAAGGTCCAAATAGGGATCGAATTGGTCTGCTTGGTTATACTGTTCGCCAGACATTCTGTACGGCAGATATGATTTAATAAGCCGACGGGCAAAATATGCGCTGGATTAAAAAAAATCGGGAACGGGGGATTGATTATGACGAAAAGCAAAAGATGGGAAGATCGGGACAAGCAAAGCTTTTTATGGCTGCAGGTGGACCGTCGTGATATTTGTACGACGGATCGTGTACCTTTGAGTTTGATGAGCTGCTACTGTTAAACTCTGGGAGAACGCTTAAACTGCAAACTGTATCTTCTCATCAATGGGGTAAAGCGGCTGCATACTGAGATGGAACAACCGAATTGAGTGATAGCAAAGTCATCGCTAGTATCCAGCAAAGTTCATATGGGGGCTGCATGCTGCGACAATGAGGAAACAGCCACTAGCACGGCCAACTTCTAGAATGATGGTTAGGGCAACTTCTGGACTGTTGCCCATGCATGGTTTGTGAGTGGACCCCGAGACTGTTTCACAATAGCGCAGCGTCAAGAGACGTTGGGGGCTGGCATTCAGCTCAGACCTGTGCATGTATTGCGTGCACGACTTTGAGGGATGCAAAATCGATCCGCCCCAGCTGGCCTATGGTCGGCTGCATGAGTATATGGCTCGCACATTGCCGCGAGTGCTACAAGTGGGGGCCTCGCGCCTCCTGCCTGGCCACCACTGCCTTAGTTTCTCGGTGCTTCCACAAGCTGAATCCTTCGACACCCACCTCTGCTTACACCTGGATCAGGCATCAAATTATGGGTCAAACCTTGTTCGCTGAGTTAATCAGCTGGAAGTATCAGAGATAGGGGGCTAAAGGCTGTGTCGATAGGCTACCTGGGGGTTGTGTCAAGATCAGAGAAGATTCTCCAGTCATGTTGCCTATGAACGCTGTCTACAGCTTGGCCTGTGTGCTGAAGCATTGTGGAAATAAAAATGGAAAATATGATATTTGTTAATGATTTTTCTTCTTCTTCTTTTTCTTGACTACCCTTGAAATAATTAAGATCTTGGGGCCTATGTTTGGGCAACTAGGAATTCGTTTAAAAAAATCCTTGATTATTGTTCGTCCTGCATATAATTCTGGGCTACACGAGCCCCCTCCCTCCCTTTTGGCAAGACCACTTCAATCCGACCAGATATATTGTTTTTTTACCTACGGCCTCAGTATTATCAAACATAGCTTCAAAATTAACAGTGCACGGTCGAGTACCACCATCACCTCTAAGGCATGAAGGTTGCGCTAACGAAGAAGAAATCACAACATTTTCTCACCATCGATATCGTCTGCGTCACTATCCTCCATAGAGCACTACTCTAATGACCCAGAGGAGAGAGCGCCCACAGGTGCAGAAACACAAGCAGTGGCCGATACGCAAAGACCCGTTATGGCAGTTCAGCCAGAGATGGACTCCACCAATTGCATAGGTCCGGTTCCATCACAATCGTCATGGAGCCCATTGTATCTCAAACGGCACATTATCCTGGGCCTAGGAACATCATTCGTCTTCCTCGCCATCGCAATCGAGATTCTGCAATGGGTCTCCAAGAACAACAACGGCTTAGCCACGAGCAACGAAAAGCTTCAATATCTCTGGTCATTCGGCCCAACCGTCGTTCTGACCATTCTCGCATCGATATGGGCGCAAGTCTTCTTTCAAGCAGTAGCACCTTGGATACATATGCACAGCGGTGCAACAAGTGAAGAGCGCTCTGTCTTCTTGGACTACACTTCGATGTTGCTGCCCGAGGCTCTGGTGCGCGCCTTACTGAACCGCGACTGGATGGTGGCCATAAGTGGAGGGATACAGCTGATTATCCAGGTGGAGATCATCTTCTCGACCAGTCTCATTACCCTAACGCTGACGGATATGATTGACTCGTCTTTTCCGATTACGCTTATAACCGAGTTTGGGTAATACGAGAACTCTACGTTCAACGCCACGATGCAGTCGGCGTCTATAAACTCGAGGTATATTACCATGGGCCTGACACTTGCAAACCTGTCGTATGCAGCGGGTACGGATGCCACATTAGCGTATCAGGAGTTCGATGCCACGCTGCCGAATGATGCAGAATTAACTGCGACGGTGGCGGCATTTGAGACTGACTGGAATGCAAGACAGAACATGTGAATCTAAGCTGTGAACAAGCTATGCATAGCACCGATGCCGACTTCGAGACTTGGGAAACCACCATGTTCGCCAGCTTGGCGTCGAGTAGTTACAAGATAACGACGCTCCAAAATCTGTTGCTAGTCCAGTCTCTGGCAAGCCATACCATGTCTGCACTGCTCCCTCTCACAGGCCTCACGTGTATTGGGGTGTTTTCAACCAAATGCGTTTCACGACGCAGGCTATTGTGCCTGCTCTGCAGGTAGCCCTCACATGCCGGAGGTATAACAGCCAAGAAATACCGGCCAGCTTCATGAAGAGCCTGTCCTCCGATATAGGGCTGGAATTGTATCTCATGAATAGCAGCGTGATCCCCGAGAATGGCCCCTTCACGTCGTCCTCGTTGCTGGTCGATACAACAATCTCCAATACCAGTAGCGCTAAAACTGTCCCGTTTGGCGTTACCAGCTTCTACACCATGCGTGTTGACGCCGACGTGGGCAACTTGCTCGAGAACGAGGTTTCCTCGGTCGAGGCGGGAACCACATAACATAGTAACGTGCTCTCCACATGGGGATCCGTGTTGCCTCACCCAACCGCACCATTCACGTTGAGGCGATGGGCTGCAACGAGACGCTGGGAGTAGTCTATGTGAATACGACTTTTGCTAATGTCGACTTGCAGATCGTAGCTTCGAGGCTGATGGTGCCTCCTGTGTCCACATACGAGATGCCCACGGCGGCAACAGCGAATACGACCTCGCCTATCATATCATCACTCACGACGTACTACCCCTCGACGTGGGATGACGTTGCTAATTCAACCTCTCCATTCAAGAACAATAGCATATTCGACGACTACATGGCGCTCCTCGTCGCGCAGGCAGGGTCTACGCTGACCATTGACGATTTCGGGGATGCGGACAAGTCAGATGAGATCGCCGAGGAGGAGAAAAGCCCAGTATGGGATCTTGGCGGCACAGGAACTGAACTGCGAGTTCCGCCTTGCTTCCGGCAGGGTTGGTGCGAAGGGATGCGCTGGAGAACATCACGTCCCTACCCGGCGCCTCCGTTGGAAACGACTATAGGCCCGAGGATGGCCCGCGGACGACCATCGCCAGAGGACAGTTGAGGTTGGTCCAGAGCGCGTCATTGACGAGAGTGCTGTAGGGCCTTCTCGGCGCGGTACTCGGTCTTATCTTGATTGCGTGGGCGGCGGGCTCCAGGACGAATGTACTGCTGGAGATTCGATGAGTATTGGGGGCCTGGGGGCACTGATCGCTGGGGGGGGGGGGGGGATTTAAGAGAACACCTTGATGTAATGGCCAAAAAGACTGACAAGAAAGGAAAGGAGAAAGATCTGACATATTGGTTGGGTTGGCGGAAGTGAAGGTCGTTGATGGGCAAGGGTCAACAAGGGAGGTGGATTCGCTCCTAGTCGGCGAGGAGGACTCTGAGGAGGCAAATGCGATGAGCCATTGGAGGGTGAGGATGAATTTTTGCCACGCTCCTTCTGGCGATCCACGGCGTTATTGGCGCAGACTCGTCATGTGGAATCTAAGACTCATGCAAAGGCTAAGAACGATGCAGAGCAACGGGTGTCTAGAGATTGCGATTCCGACCCAACTTCGATGCCCGAGTCAGACTCTGAGCTGGCACCATAAAGCTTGTTTGTATCCGAGCTGTGCCGAAGCAGGGCGATTCGCAACTACCCTTCCAAAGGAATTAGAACTTTCTATAGTATATTTAAGAGTCTTGCCTCCCTTTCTTTTCTGTTTTTCTTCTTTTTTTACCCCCGTCTTTTTCTTCTTTTGCTTCTTCTTTTTTTATTTTTAAGAAGATGTGGGTGGTCGATATTATATTGTTTCCCTTTCTGGGTAACCTGTTTCCCTGCTCCGGCCCGGCCCGAGACCTGCACGACGAGGTTGCAAGGGTCCCTGGGGCGGTCGAGGAGCGGAAGCAGTAAACCCCAATTTCTGTCCTATGCCTAAAAATAAAAAATAAAAAGTCATTGCCAAGGGCCATAGAACCCATGTCACGGGTTTTCAGATAGCTGCGGATGGCAGTAACCCAAAAAGTAAGGCTGGCTGCCAGATCAATTTGTGCCAGCCTGGTGGATCCCTGCCCCGTAAGTATGTGTACTGTGGATATTGTGTAGCTTTAACCCTTCAATCAGCTTAGTCTGGCTGACCTTTTCTTCCCCCTTTTCTCCTTTTCTCCCCCCCCCCCCTTTTTTTTTTTTTGGTTTCCCCTTTTCCTTCTTTCCTTCTGTACCATAACACACTCACTGGATGGAGTTGTTCCCTTATTTGTTTATGTTTCCTTTTTGGGGGCCGGGAAAAGGGGGATGTTTCTCCGAAAAGTTCGGCATTTATAATGAATTATTTTATTTTTGCAGCAATAGTTACGTTAAGCAAAAACTTTGTTATAGAATTGCACGCATAAGCAGTATTATTTAATTTCATCCTATTGACTAAAAGAAAGAAAGAAATAACCAGAAATGATTAATGCATTCTAATTTTCAAAATGGAAGCACATCATGCAATGCTGAATATCATTTTTGCTTTGAACGCGCTTTTTCTTTCTTTCTTATTCCCTCCCTTCCTAACACATTACAATCGTCATTAACCATCTAGAGATTCAAGCAACTTCTTTTCCATTTTATTCAATTTTTTTTTCTCTTTGTCTTTTCATATCCATCTCCCTCCCAGCAGCTCGGTTTCAAGAAAAATTTATCCAGCGTTATTCTTCCTTTTATTTACCTCAAGACATCGATTTTCCAGCCATTGTCTCTCTCCTCCTCTCCCGCTCGCCTCTCCACTGCATCCCCCAAGCCCATTCCACCGCGACAAGGACACTCAACACTACAACCAGCAGCGCCAGGCCAGAGAACGCCATGGCGGGGCCGACGAGCGCAATCAAGCTATCCACGAGGGCCACGCCGACGGCCGCCATGCTGCATCTCACTAGATTGTTCACGGCCGTGCTGCCCGCCCCGCTGCCCGGATACAAGTCAGACACGAGCGTTGTGTTGATAGCAAACACAGCGTTGGACGTCGCAGCGATGAGAAACTGGAGCATTAGCGGCAACGCAATCCAGCCAGGGCTCCCCGCCGCAGCTAGGCCAGACTCGGCCGGTGACAGTACGGTGAAACCGAACAGGGCCGTGGCGATGACAAATAAGCCCGTCATCCAAGGGATGTGACGGAGGCGGGCGTGCTCGATGGGGAACTCCGGCGACAAGGATTTTCTCGTCTTGGAAGGGGGTGGTGCGTCCGGGTACATCTCCAGATACCGCTCCTCGTAGCGCATAAAGTCCCGCGTCATCAGCTTGCCCGCGATGGTTGAGCCTGCGATGGTGCCAAGGCCTGTGTATAAGAGATTTCCGTCAGCAAAAAAATAACCAAAACGGAGGGTCAATATAATTATGATGTGCCCTTGCAGAACAGAGCCGAGGTATGTCTTTGGATTGCGTTGAGCCATTCTGGGCCAGAACTTTGGTAGCCAGATATCGGTCTGCTTCTGAGATGCTAGGGCTGCGAGATAAAATAGATCAGGTTCTAACTTACCATTGGGCAGAAATGCCAATCCGAGAGTCAACTCGTTGAGGTTAAACCGTCGGTCGAACAAATCAGTCGTGCTAGCAACAACCATGCTCCAGACAGTGTAGACCATGCCCCCAAAGACGAGGGTGACTAAGATGTCTTTCTCCAAGAGCATTTTCAGTGGTCCGAGGAATGTCTTGGCTGTGACCTTGGGGGTGTGAGTACTGCTCTCTACATCTTCCATGTATTCGGGCTCTTTGAATTTGTGAATGATGGGCCGGTGGATGCCCGTGAGTCGCTGCGTGCCGTTACCAGCAATGGTCCTAAGGGTTTCCGGGAGAAACACGATGATGACAAGAAGCACAACACCGGAGATAATGGTGAGGAAAATGAAGATGGCACTGATCAGTGGTCAGTATGATTCAAAAGTATTTCCAGTCAATGACCAAGTGAGGCGCTCTTACCGGAAACCAAGAAAATTGCCCAATATTCCACCCAGCACGGGCCCGACGGCAATACTGAAATTTCGAACTAGAGGAGAGGTAAGCCAGGAGCTTGGACCGGGTTTCCATAGACTGAAGCGACCTACTGGCTTGATAAAATCCAATAAAGGCACCCCTCTCGAGCGGCGTAGCAATATCCTGGATAACCCCGTTTCCTATTCTTTGTCAGCTCCAAAACACCTTTTTGAAGTCCAACTGCTTGTCATACCAATACTAACAGTCGACGCACTGCCGGCTGACTGCAGACCGCGGAAGACTAGCAGTACTGCGAAATTCGGCGAGAAGCTCAACACAATGTTCGCGATGATGTAGACTGAGAAAGAGCCTACGTATACCATACGGCGCCCTAGCGTATCAGAAAGCGGTCCCCAGAAGAGAGGAGATATCCCTTGGATGATCAGATATGACGTGATAGTGAGAGAGACTTCACCCATGCTGACATTCAGATCCTGGAGCACAAATCAGTTTCTATAAGGTCGCGTTATTTCGGTATACTCACTTCTGTGATGGCATCAAGAGCGGGAAAGTAAATATTTGAAGACAAGCCTGAGAAGAGGCCGGCTGCCCCGATGATAGCCACAAGGTTCCACTTCTGTCTCTTGTTGTAAATGTGGAACGGCTGTTCTTCTGAGACTTGCGGTCCAGATACGGCCTGTGATGCAGGTGCTTTGTTGTTGTTCGCCCCAGACATCCGGCCATCTTCGAGTTCTTTCGGTGTCACGAATGAGCTTTCCGATGCCAGGACTGAGACGGAAGCCTCAGTATAAGAAACAGACCGGTTGCCGAAGCGTCGGCGGGAGCCAGAGGTGATGTTTTCTTTATCCATGGCTCTCTATCTCGCCGCTGCCGTCATGAGGATGGTCGCTAGGCTGTAAGGATGAGGAGATAAAAGGTGTGTTAGAGCTATTTGGTACAAAAGATGAAATTTCGTGGGATCGTAAAATAGAATACTTCTCTTTGGAGTATAAGTTGGACAAGCCGACAAAAAGGAAGACCAAAACATGAGAGATATAGGGGACACAAAAGGCTATTTCACATGAGTCAATCTTACATACCATAATGCGGCATTGATGCCCAAGATCACGTTTTGGATTGTTTTTGCGCTTTACTTTGCGCACTGATATTGTGATCTTCCCCGTCTAGACAGCAGGCCATAGCTCCCACATCCTTGTCCGACAATTAGTATTATCATCGTCCCAAGGCAATCAACGGCCTGCCCGATGCCTTAACAAATAGTACGACTATCCAAAAAAACGCACTGATCTCAAAGTAAAAGACTCGTATCCATCTCCACCCGATAAATACTTTAAAACGAACCCGAGTCGATCCGGATTTTGAAACTATCGCCAAGAGCTGTAGAATACGAATGCTCCACGCTTTGGGAATACCATTTGGCAGATTTGGCAGCGCCCAATACAGCCGTGTCGAGCTGCTCAACTGCTGCGAGACCAATTACTTGTACAATTGAGCACTATCGTTGATTAAAGATCTTGCGAAGGGAAAGAAAAAAAAGAATATAAGAACAATTGCAACTCAAGTATGTATTCACAGGCCCGCCGGCAGCCCCATCGCTAAGCTATAGGAACCCTAGGCCTCGTGGAAAGCAAGGCTATTTCAATTACAAATTTTGGAAACCCATTTGCTTGTTCTAGAGTTAGGTTGAAGCGCTTTCGCTCCGGGAGTGCATCTGTGGACATTGTCATATTCCTTCTTAGGCTCATGTCTAACCGAAGGCAGGTGGAACCGCATCGTATCGAGGTCGGTGTGATTGTCCACGCCGACGCCCTTGATTCCCTATCCCAGTGAACCCGAGGGCAAAGAGTCCTATGTTGTCGTCGTTGAACTCATTCGGACTTGGATTTGGCAGGTCCTAGCATTCGTAGTGTAGTTCCTGGCTCAACTCAAACATGTTCCTCGACCTCAACCTCAACCTTGACCTTGACCCCAGCCCTAACCGGCACGTGGTCAAACCGTCTGTAAGCCGAATCAAAGCCTAGGGGGATTTTATTGTATCTTGAGACACCGGTCTCACGCGGGGGAGGTTTACACTTTCCATTTTCTTTCCATCGCTTCTTACCTGACGCTGACTTCCTCGCTGCAGTATGCATTTCTAACGTAAATCTGTGCGACAACTAAAAGGAGTGACCACTCCAGTGACTAGGAATGAACTAATGGCCTTTGAAGCTGTTGGGTATCAGTTTTATCACAGAAACACGCTCAGGTTGGCAGCCCCGCCTTTGCCTCTGTCAACTTCCCTCTCACGCGTCTTAAACGTCCATGCCGTATCAATTATTGATACCGACGTACCTGGCCCAATAATTCCATTAATCAGTCGTCAATATATGAATTGCTAGTCCGACCCCCCCCCCCCCGGGATAGCCCAACTTTGTCCCTCAACAAACTTTCCAACAATTTCTCAATACTTACCAAACTAAACATCTCCGTCTCGCTTTCCCACTCTCTGTAGCACCGGGATCACATCATAGCTCTTTCTTTCATCTTCCGCTCACGAATAGACAAGGCGCTACCTCCACCCGCATAGGTCTTCTTATGTGAATAGTGATTGAAGCCAATGCCTCTGTAGCGCTTGAAATACCTCCTACTCTTTAATTTACATTTACGAATCCGCCCAGCTTATCCTAACCCATCTCTAGTTTTATCTCCTTTTGAAATCGCGCAGCGGCCACTATCGTCGTAATCATCCAACGGCTTGTGCATGATCGTAGATCCAAGTCAAGACTAGGCGGAATGTGCAAACTCCGCATTAATCTGCGGCGGGCAAGTATCAGCCAAGGCCCTGATCGGGTCGTCAAATGTGGTCGTGGTCGTTCACACAAACGTTCCAGGTTCCTCAGGAGCATGTCGGACTAGAACAAATTTGAAATGATAAGGGTTGTGGCCGTCTCTGTACTAGTATATTCTCGATATGCCGTCTTTCCCAGTGGATTCAACGATGGATCCTGCCAACGTCCTGCATTTTTGTACCCTCTATACCTCCGTGCTAGACATATCCTCCTCCTCCTCCCCCTCCTCCTGCTGCTGCTACTGCTGCTTCTTCTCCTGCTTCTGCTCCTCTATCAAGGTCTCCATGCTGCCAAGGAGAAAACCCTTGTGATCCACGTACTCGATCTTCCAATCTTGACATTCAATAGTCCGTACGTCCTCTAATGCCAGTTCTTTTGTGTCCTGACGGGATGTATACTCGTCCAAAACGAGGATGACAGTCCGAATCCCGCAGAAGAAATTAAGTAATCTCACTGTCCGAGGCGCAGACTCCTCTCACCAGCGCCAGTCGGCCACCAGCACATTCTCCACTGTATCAATATGGGAGCCGTAAGATTGATGCAGGCCACTAGTCATAAGCTCCGTGTCATCAATCAGATCGAGGGGCAGCCAAAGAACATCCTGACGTGGGTTGAGATAAAGCGAGCCACCGGGTTGGCTGGAGTGCTGAAAGTAGGCATAGGTCGTCATCGTATGCACGCGGGATTCGTGGCATACGTACAACGCGGTTGGTGCATTGACGTTGTCGTCGTCGAATTCGAGGGGGTCATTATCCAGATCGCGATAAATATAAGCGGTAGGTTTCAGGCACCATTGTGACCAAGTACAGGTAGGACGAAGGCCTAGGATTGACATCTCTTCATCCAGGTAAGCAGCCTCGATAACGCGAGCATTGGGCCAGCTTAGCTCCCAGATCGTAGCTCCATAGGAAGAAGCGGAAATCTAGAGAAAGACATTTGGTGTGGTGGGAGGTAAGAGCTGGGAAAAGCGGGAAAAATTGAGCAAGGACATCTATCAAACGCAGAGTGTTTTCGCGCGAGATCACCGCCGTTTTATATAGCTGCCGCTGTCAACAGGTTTGCCGTTGCATGCTTAACCTCGTTACTTATTTATTAGCGGCCGACGGCGGCTATTTGCCCAATCATTACAGGCCTGGGAAACACCGACAGGGATCGTGACCCAATAGAAGCCAGGCAAAGCCCGGGAAGCATCAAGGATTATGAATTCCGGCTTTCACTCGCAGTATGTTTCTCAACCTATTGGTGAATCTAGTGCAATTTTCCATATCTATAGTTCGTGGTTGGTTTCGTATCTCTGGTCACAGCGCCCATGGATGTTCTATTTCTGTTCGGCCTTGACAGTTCTGGTAAACTCAATTTTGAAAATGAATTGAAAACGGACGCCGAGACTTGGCCACGGCATATTCTTCAGACTGAGACATACATTCCCCTTTGACTCATTCCTTAATGACACCTTGGCAGCCTACATACTTTAGTCTTTGGTTTCTCCGGCAGGGAATTGTAGTGAATGAAGTGATGAAAATTTCAATATAATCCAAGCGGAGTTTCCAGATCGAAGAGCCGCTCTTACCAAAAGAGAGAGGACTTTCCATGTCAAATACGTCCTATAAGAGGTTCATTGCTCTTCCTAACATATTAGAGTCAAACAATTAATTTAGCAGAATGACTTTGTTTCCCTTGCCAATCCTACGTGCATTGGCAGCACACATCGCCGCCACGATGGCGCTCAAGCAGTGAATGCAACCCAGAAATTTACATGATTAGCATTTGTTCTTGGGAGGTCAGGATACAAATCTAATGCCATTCAGCTTTCAATAATACTACTACATATTATCAATCGTCGTAGCCTCAACTCCATCCTTTCTTCAACAACACTGGGATCAGATTAAATCTTTCTACGAGCATGAGTATGTACAATATGTGCGCTTCAATGGAAATTATTATCAATACCTCTTATACAGACTCATAAAATAGTTGTTCTGTTATCTGTACCTGCTCCAGCTCAACACAAAATGGTCTCGATCCCATCATCGTACATGTCGCAGCTAAAAGGAGTGACCACTCCCAGCTGACTGGAAGTAGTGGTGGTCTATATAGCTAACGGTCGGACTCGCACAGTACAAGTTGCACTGCTTTCGTCACTGTCATTCAAGAAAGGACCTGTCGCTCCAAGTCTCTGCTCCAAGCCTTCCAGACCTTGCACTTCAGGATGGAACTTAAACTCGAACGCAGAAGCGTGAGAACAAGGCACCTATAGTGTATCATGTTCTTACTCCCGGGTCTGTGTGAGTCGAGATCAATAGCGTAAATATGACTGGGGTGGTGCACGGCAGCATAGTCTTGCACGTCGCGGATGCGCCGAGCCACGCGGCGATGTGGTAAGACATGTGATAGAACGTCGAGGATACTAAGGGTTGCCCCCTCACGGAGAGCTAGACTGGTGGTATAGAAAGGCGGTAGCAATGACCAATTTGGAGCGGTCTATAGTGCACTATGGTTCCAGTTTGGCGACCAGCAGACCTGGCAAAAGTTTAGCAACAGGCAGACGGCAAAGAAAGCTATTCGTAAGATTACTAGAGGCATGTCGCTTACCAACGTAAAGTATCACCTGTTCACAAGATGATCATCAGAAATACGAAATACAGCGCAGATCCCACCCCACCCGGCTGCAGTATAATCCAGGTCAACGGCGTGACACCCATTGCCGGCGTCGAAGTCACTTCTGTAGGGGAAAAAGACGATCGCCAGTCTCAGAACTAGCTGCACCTATATATTTCCCCACAGCTTCCGTACGCGAACCTAGTCTTACTCCTGCTCCGAGCCCTCCCACATGCCCGCGCCTCCCTTGAAATCATGGGTTTCCTCTAGCGTCGCCCGTCGAACAGATAACCATGGACGTTTTCCTCACATCATCTCCCTTTTCCCTTATCGACACCATCGTTACCCGTGTTCGCAACATAACGTTATGTCAAGCGGCGGCGCCCCCAGCGATTTCATGACCTCTAGGTTCAATGTATCGATTGAGCTTGCGGCTGGCGATGGCATCAACATCAGGATGTCGGTGTGATCCCGTCGCGGCAGCCGGAAGAGGTTGTTTGGGGGGATTTTCAAATCCGGAGTGTCGAAACGGAAGGACAGCTTGTGGGTCTCATCGCACCGGGGGAGCGACCAGGAGAGCAGAAGTGGGGCCTCAATGGATTTGTCGTTGCGTGCCGGCCCACCCCACTGGGTCCCGGTAGGCACGAGTTCATTAATATACTATATATATTGTATATGTCCTTACTTAGTGCACGGCAACACCTTGTCTTGCATCACACGCCGCCGACTGCAGTTATCTCTTTGGTGCTAACAACTTGTGACATGTTTGTTTCCTCCATGTACAATAGCATTTTGGTGAAGCCAGACCCACGATCAGTCCCTCCCAATCGAGCCTTTCTTGGGTCCCAACATAGACCTCAGTGATGCGAAGTCCTCGACGCAGTGGGTATGGTTGGAAGTGGGCACACTATCTATTATTAGTAGCGCTAATGCTTCGTTTCCTAATACAAGTCCGGTCCTGCCCACGAAGCACGACTTCGATCTCTGCAATGGACAAGCAGCCGTGCCCGCCAACAATTTCCAAAAAAAAAAAAAAAACCACATCATTATCATCATCATCAATGACGGCGGTCTGTATGACCGTGATGAAATATGCTTCCGGCCCTTCTCTCTGCTCTCATTATTGCTGTCTCTTTCACCTGGAGACTGGAACAAGGGCCTTATGTCCCGCCATGCCACGACCAAGGAGGTTCATTTTGCTGCTGTCTCAAAAGGACGGCTGCCAGGAATCACGACAATTTCTCCTCTTACTCAGATCAACCACCTGGAGCTTCGCATGGTGAGAAAGCCCCGCTCTAATCTGTACAAAGTCACCTGTGCTCGCTTCAGCTCAGAGCCTATCGAGAAACTTCACGCTGTTCTGAGGAAGGTACATCAGGTGAGACCGGAGACGACAGCGTACGAATATAGTAAGGGCTAGAAAGTCGGTTCTGCCATTCTCAGCCACCTAGTCGAGGAAAGGAGGGTGATTGGGCTCATGATAGCCCGCATCGCCGACGGCCGTCATGCCACGCCGGAGATCTTGTCTCTGTGTCATCTGGTTTTGACAAGACCTCACTAGTATACAATCAGAACTTTCCTATTCATTACGGGAAAGTAGGCCTTGATGATCACGGCAATGCCTTGCGAGTGGCGACCGCCAATGAGTTGGAAGATGAGTTCTACGATCTGCAGGACCAGTTAAAGGAGATATCTCTGAGTGAAAGACGACTCGCTGAAAGTGGGCCAAGGGGATACGAGGATCGTCCCTGCCCATTGCAGGTGTTGCCCGAGCCTTTTACCTTCAGCTTGATGCAGTATAGCCATTGCACGGCCCCGACACTCCATCTGGGAAAGGCTTCTGTGAACCGCGTATGAGTTTCCATCCACAGGAGCCGAGGTTCCCGCCTCAGCTTTATGAGAGACTCTTCTTCTATGCCACAAATAATGGCACTTGTTGCTCCGGCCCGCTTCGCAGAGGCGTGCATCTTGGACAGGGTCAGAAGTCATCTGCTCTCCGTCGCATGACCTAGGTCTCTTGACTCATGCTCTTTGCGCCAGTCCGAACCCATCCAACATGCAAATTGCAGAACAGGTGAGTAGAAACAAGGACGAAACGTTAAGACCTAATATATGGCATTCTAGCCTACAAAAGAGAGCATTTGAGAATTCCGACAGTCCTCCATCCATCTCTGAAGTAATGCTAGAGACATTCGGCTCTTGAAGCTCCCTGCCATCAATACGAAATGGGCACCGTGGCGATAGGATACCCAAAAATAACTGGGACTCGATGCGCAAGCGTTGTCCCCACCGCCCTCGTACCGCCTAGCACCAGCAGCCCATCGAGCTCGGTCACCGTACCATTCCCAAGAGTGTAAGATCAGCCTCCGCCCATCATCTCCTACTCCGTACGGTAGCTCCATCCGAATGCAGTCCAGACCTCGTCGCCCATGGTGCCTTTTGTAGCGATCGCCAACTCATAGAAGTTCTGCCCCTTCTTGGTGTCGTACCACCCACATCCATAACCCAGCGCACCAGTGCTGTCATGCACATCGTGCACGTCCTTCCAGGCGGTCATCTCTGTGAGGCTTGACGTTCCGTAGCGGTGATCGGTCTATGGGAAGGTCCAGTTGGTGAGCTACTCGCCGTAGGCAACCACGAGACGGGTGTAGTAAGTGATGAGCTGTTGGTGTTTGTCCGGAATGTCTGGCGGTTGGCGGAATCCATACCAGTTGGCAATGGTCGTGATGTCTGGGATATACTGGGTAGATGAATACGAGTCACCATTCTGTTGCGAGGAGAGGGGGGGGGGGGAGAATGGCGGTGGGCACGATGTAAAGGCGGACTAACATTGATCATGTAGATCTCAGCGCCGGATGCCTCGATATTTCTTGGTGCAGCCCTCGTGCAGGTCACGTTGTCCTACAGAATTGATTGCTTGTTCATGTCAGAGTTCGACCATACCCCCTCCACACAAATCTCACTTACGCCCATGGTTGACCAGTACGGGAGCCAGGGCGAGCCAAGCTTTATGCCCTTGGGTGACTTCTTGCCTCTCATACTTCGGCAGCATCTCCATTTGAGGGATGGTTGCTTAGGGCGTTGAAGGTTGTGTGTTCATAGTGATCCGCCCCGGCCATGATGTCAAGCATCAGAGCTATATCCCCAATCGATCGCACCCCGGGGCCCGAGGCGTCGTGATGGAAGCTGCCTGAGATAATGCCGTGTCGACTCGTGAGACCGGGGGTGAACCTGATAACTAGCGGGTAGTATAGCTCCAGCTTAGAAGATGGGTGGACAAGAGGCTATATCACAGCCACCGGTTTCAGTGGTTTCGGCTATTCTACGCAGAAAGAATCATGCAAAACTTATCAGACTGACCCTTACACATGTCGCGGGTTGAATCCAGCCCCTAAAGTCTCTTGGTTGCCATTCAGCAATGCAAGCTTGGGCATTCGGACTGGATTATTGTCTGCACGACGTTCTGACGCAAACCCGCTGTCAAGAGTGATAGAAGAGACCTTCCCCTTGTCAGTTCGGGTGTGCCTTGTGCTCAGCGTGGAATGTGGAACAAGGGAAAACTGGATCCCAAACACCCCCCCCCCCCCAAAAAAAAAGAAAACAAGAGAAGAACAAAGAAGAGGAAAAGAAGGGGAATAATAGAAAAGAAACATACGAAGGGTTTCCAGGCTTAGGTGGCTGGATTAAAATACACCTGGGTCGATCATATTCATACGGTTTCCGTACCGGTGTCGGTATCTGCTCACCTCAACCCAAGCCACATACAGAGCCACACCTAAAACCGCAGCGCTCCCTCCTGGCTTAGCTACAGCCTGCCTCTAGAGCCGGTAGGTTATGCCACGGGTCAGGCTCATTCGACCCAGTTTGTTGCTTGCCTCTCTGTCTGTATCTGCATGTTCGGGGTATAGGAAGCCTGGACTCAAGCTGGAGAGGCCGGAGACTTGCATTAGTGGATCACAAGAAAGGAAACGAAACAAAAGCCCCGGCAGGGCTACAACATGTAGTGACTAGCATTCCACACGTCATTTCAACTGTCTGTCGGTGATGCCGGGTTCCAGGTATTATCATGTAATTACTGTCCGATGCAGAGACGTCCAAAAAAAAAGAAAAATGATGAAGAGGGACAAACCAAGCTTGGGAGTCGGTCAAGGCTTTGCCATCCTCAGAAGAGCTGCCTAGCACTACAGTCTGTAGAAAGGGCCCACAGTTTCCGAGCGGCAAAGAGGCACCCCTGGTCTGAAGGCCCAGGGGCGGGCACGTGGCAGGGAGCGGGAGGGAGGGGTGTGGGGGGAACTGCTGCTCCAGCCTAGCTAGAAATAGAAAGGTTTCTTTTCGTACCCTGCCGGCAGACCCGAAGTATTGAAGTAACCAAGAACTACTGTACTAAGAAAGTGCTTAGATACCAAAGTAAGTACTCAAGTCACAGCAGGCAGCCCCAATACACAATATACAGGCGGTGAGGTTAAAAATGAGAATATTTGCTACGGCTTGGACTGTTCCTGCTAAGCACCTTTAGGTCATTTCTCACTTGCTACGAAATCCCAGCCACAATACCTCCTGCAGATACCTTGGCTACCCCTCCGCCACACCCCCCCACCCCCCCCGCGGATCTCGTCCTCCGTCAAAGCAAGCCATACCAGGTGCACTTGCACCCTATCAGCCCAATTCCGTCAGTCGTCTTCTCCTCAGGACAAAACCACCTCGACCATGGCCGCGAGACTCAAATGGCGCAGGTCTGCACGACAAGTCCTCAACTTCGCCGAATTCTCGAGGCCACGCTGGCGCAACAAGGTTACGAAGCAGGATAAGGAGCTTTTTAGAAGGCTTCTGGAAAAGCCAAGCGGAGGAGAGGAGGTGGAGCGGGAGCATAGTGACGACAACGATGCGGGAAATGATCCATGGCCTGCGAAGTGGGATACCAACGAGGCCTCCTTCACCAGCAGCCTGACCTATGTCAGACAACTCACCGTATTGACCAAAGACGATCACTACCACGGCATGTCCACCTTCCTCGTCATCATGTTTGTTGTCTTAGCCATCGGTGTCGTTTTCTCCTGGCTCTTCGGGCGGTACACTGGAATCCATGCTTAGGCGGCGGACGGGTGGAGGTGGAAGGTTGTACAGACTCCGAGTGGTCAGTTGTCTGTCGAGAACGGAGGATTGGCATGGCGGTGCAGATATGCCCATCTCTTGGGGTTTGGAATGGTGCTAGGGGGGCTTCTGGGTGGTGAAGGCTATGGGATCCATGCTGCGTACAATCCTGTAACATATGAGGAGATGTTCAGGTGGGCCTTTGAGCTCCGGGGCCTGACGGGCTTACGTTATTAAACCCCGTACTTTGCCATGGTCTGCGCAATCACGTCCTCTTCTCTCCCCACGTCTGTCTCTGTCCTCATTGCCTCATGTAATGTCTTGCTTTCATCGTACGTGTCACAAACGCAGCTCACAGCAGCGTTACCCAAGCCTTACCCCTTCTGCATTGCAATCTTGTACATAGCGGCACCACTACAAAAATCTTCCTTCTTCTTCTAATCCTTGTAGTAATTATGCAGCATCCCGCCATTAGACCATTCTCTATCTGCACGGCCGAATGCTCTTGCAACTTGAACTAGCTCATAGAGCTTAATTATTTGCCAACATCTTTTCGTGTTGTTTTCCCCAGCGTTGCAGCACATTTGCTGCTTGCAGATCTGCATCAACCTCACATGTTCTGCTTGTGAAAGCGCCCTGAGCATCTTCCACGACTGCCGACCCAACCGGTATGACACCGCAAATATCCATGCTGATCTTGTGCCTGTGAGCAGGCACAAACAGACCTTCAGGACGTGGCTGCCGAAAGTTTTTGTACACTAACACCAGACTGCGATTTAGCCAAGCTCCCTTCCAGACCGTACAAAAAGCCACGACAAGCTCCCCATTACCCTCGTTCGAGATCGCAACAGAGACATGCCTACCCCATCGGGCTCATCGTCATCCGGTCCCCCCTTCTCGACATCAAGTGGCGGCGATTAGAACCACGACGAGACAGCCGTGCACACGTCCAGTGCAGCAGGCGTAGGTTCTGGTGGTAACAATGTCAGCAGCACAGCCACAAACAAGTTCCTGATCGAGATCAAGCCATTCTGCGCTTCAGACTCGGGCCCGCCGGGTCCAACCCCTCCTCCCTCGAAGTAGAAGCACGACGAGACAGCCCAGAAGCAAACCGCTGCTGCCATCGGCCAAGCTCCTAGGCCGCGGCGTGTGTGGACCTGGACCGCATGCTTCAAAGTTATCCTGTGCACGATAGCTGCATACCTGCTCGCCACTTCCACGCTCTGCATCATCTGGATGGACTTGGGCGACGATTTATCCGTTAGGCGTGGTGGTAGTAGTGATTGCTATCACCATGACCACCGTCAGCACCATCCAGGTACCACCATGGCCGCCCCAGACACCACGAGTGCTGAAAACTTCACTACACTTGACCTCCTTCCCGACTTGGACATCGCCGAGTTGCAGCTCCAGATTGACTGGCTAAAAGTACAGATCAAGGAGCGCACGCATGGCAAAACACAACTCGAGGAACTTTCCCCTAGTCTGCCGAAGCTCGAAGCTGTGAGCAAAGCCCTGAGTATCCTCGCAAGCCACGAGAACGCCACACACCACCTTGCCCAAGACATTGCCCGCGAAAACAACTGGCTATCAGAGCGCGTGGCAAAGGAGCGCTTCGAGCTTGCGGCGGCGTGTGGGTGCGGTTGCAGTGCCGGTGCTTCCGCCGCGTCGCCGTCCTGGTTGTCAGTGCGTTTCTTAGCCTCATCCTTGCTGAACTTCCTCTTGGGTGAGTGCGGATGCCACCTCGCAGCGCTACAGACCGTGGCGACGCGTCTGTCGACTTTCAGGGAAGAATCTTCCACTGAGTTCAAAAAAAGCCTGCTCACAGGTGTCAAACATGGGCTGGATGATCTAAAAGATGTGGTTTCCGATACCTGTATGACAACTACGACGGTAAACCTCGCCGGCTTATATTTGGGGACCCATCTATTGCATGTGACTGGCCCGTTACATCGCAAAATCTCGGAAGTACGTGATACGTTCGCCGGCGCGTGGACTACGTGCAAGGACTTGGAAAGCACTTTAGCGCTGTTGCAGGAGATAAGCAAAAACAGGGCCTGGCCGGACACGAGCCTCTTCGGCGCGGTACAGAAGGAGCTCAAGAGATTGAAGCGCCATGGCCGGGACCTGAAAACTCTCGTGGACAGGTACAAGTCCACGACAAGCGTCTGGGGCTCAGCCCAGAGGACGGCGCTGCGATGGGTCGTTGCGGGGATGCTGGAAATGCGGGCGAGGTTGAGAGGCTAGCTTGTCCGCGGTCTATCCGCTTAGTGAAGAAGTGGTCAGTTGGGTATTGTGATGGAACCGTGGGACGAAGGTCGCTGTTGCAGAGGACTGGAGGTAGTAACGTGATTTCTAGAGCGCCAGGGTAGATTTGAGAGAATGCTCAATGTAATTTTCTTGGCTGGGATGGGTGATTACATTCTAAAAGACAATATGTGTAAATACGTGGAAGAGGAAAACGATTCCCAAAATAGCATCTGAAGTTTTTGATAACTTTTTAGTCATGACTTGTTTTTTTGATCGTGATTATCATGCTCATGCAGAATTTGAAGAGTCAAGCAGCCTGTTCAAAAGTGAAGTATAGCACACCGTGATCTAGTAATTGCTTCACGACGCCCAGTGCCTCGCTAACCAACGTGTAAGTCGCATCCTCTCATTTCCGACACAAACTTAATCTCTGTTGGAAAGATACCCCTTTGGAGAACAACATCTTCTTAACCCTCTCTACGGCCATGATCCACGCAGTCTCCCCTCCACTCAAAACCATTCATCTAGACGCATCTCTTCGCCCTTGCAAAGAAACATTAGCCATCGCCATTGCCATCGCCATCGCCATTGCCATATAGCAGTTACATCCTCACACTGAATGGACAGGCTAGAAGTCACGACATATTTCGGCGGCAACGGCCTCGTCCAGCCTTCCGGACCCATCCAGGTAGTGCTTGCGGTACAACTCTTCCGTGCCGTCGATCTCGAACAAGAGACGTATTCGGTTCAACACATGCGTCACCTCGTCTTTGATGTCTACACCGTTGTTCAAGGCTAACTGCGTCACCTCGTATTTGGTGTTTGCTTCGTTGCGCAAGACTAACTTGGCCTTTCGTCGGCAGGAAGAAGAAAACGAAGCACCAACAGGGCAGGCATACCGCTCGCGGAAGGAGAGCAGCTCAGCCTGTACCCCCTCTGCCGCACCCTCCCCGTCAGCTGGTAGGAGTGCCGCCAAGCGCCGGAGCATGTGGCAGATCTCTTGGTGCGTAGCGCCGTCGGACTTGTCGTAGAGTTTGATCTCCTCTTTGTTCTCGCTGTTGTCCTGTGGTCCAAGTGTCGGAGCCCCAATTGTGGTCGGTATTATTAGCATGGTGGTCATATCGCCGTGAATCGTTGTCATACCTTTGTATCCTTGCTGCGGAAAAGCGCTATTACCCTTGGAGGGGGGGTAGTAGGGCAGGATCATGGCGACGCAGACGATCAGCACCAGCGGCAAGAACTTCCACCGGATCACCGTGAAGCGAAAGTGCTCAGGCTGGGCGAAGACATCCCAGAGACGCCGGAGCGGGTTGCCCCCCCCGATGGGGCCACGGCCTGGAAATGGATCATCGTCATTCTCGCCGCCGCGTGGAGGTCCTCATCTTCGTAAGTGCGCATCAGCCATTCTTGTGTGTTATGTCTCTGTGTAAGTGTGTGTATGTGTGTATGTCCTGGTTTGAGTCTGAATTTTGTGCCTGGCTCTGATTAGGAGACGCAATTTATATTAATATGCATAAATGTGCTCAATGGGAATGGGCGGTGTCAGAACCTTGTGCTTCCACGTAGGTCATTGTTCCCAGGACCACACTCTGTGTTGCCTAAAAACATTTGTGACTAGATAAAGATGAAGTAATTCATCATTTACCATAGCTAAGGAGGGGCCGGTCTAATTTTTAGAGCCTTGGTAGTGAATAGTCATGTTTTGGTAGTTCTATCAATAAAATATGTCAAAGGGTTGGCGTTGGTTTATTCGCACGCAGAACAGTCAGCATATACCCGTCGACTTGATAATTAAAGGGATGCCTAACTGCTTCAGGCAAACAGGCAGGACTGGCCTTATCCATTTATTTTCTGGAATTAACATAAGAGATTGGGAAGAGAAAGAGGAAAGGAAGGTGATGGAGTACTCGTTAATCTCCCCAATCATTATCTGCAACTGGCACTTCTTTTTCGTATTCGGTCCTAATCAGGAGCACTACTCACCCGCCCGTCCATGCATCTCATCGTGCTTCCTGTTTCCAGGATCATGGCGAGAAATGAAGAGAACAGAGTAAACAATGTGCAGGGACACGAACCCGCCTACCGTATGAGTATCCCGCCCTGTTGACCCATGCGTATTGTCACTGCTGCCAACTGAACTGACCGATGCCATTCATAGCGCGTCTGCAACAAGCACGTCGAGCGCTCTTCAGCGGCTCCCAGTACCAGACGGTTACCAGGTAGTTCGTCATCTACGATCTGTTGCGCACCGTCAAGGAAGCATGATGGCCGGGACATACGCAGGGGTGGTCGGACGTCAGCCCCGGGGCGTGCCGTGTCGAGGGCGAGCCGGAATATCTTGAGCTTTGTGGCGGGATGCGAACCTGTGGTGGAGTGGGTAATATGGGATTAAGACGATAGTGGTGGTAAGGAAGTGAAAGGTGAGTGAGGGTGTTCAGGATCTAGTTAGCGGTAGTGGTTGTGATGGTGGTGGAGAGGTGAGCACGATTTATTCCTTGTCCGTCAAGCACACAAATTTTTTTTCGCTCGCATGGTCGACTGACTGATGTAGCCCTTGTGTAGGCTTTGCCTCGACCCGAGACCGGGTCTGCGTAGGACGGAAACTAACACGAACATGTTCAGTTCATGCGGCAGGACTAGCAGAACACGACCCAGTAGACCTGGTTTATCGAGGCTGTAGATGCCGACACCGCTAGACTGGTTCAGAGGCTTGGCTGTGTTGTCAGCTTCAAACATAGCATGGCAGGCATTCTCTTTTACAGAAGCTCTAGATGCTGAAATGATTTGGCTAGCCCCTGAAAGCCTTTGTAAGAGAAGTAATTAAGCCAAGGTCCACTGTCCAAGCCCCTGTCCAAGCCCTTTTCACTTCTCAGAATTACTTGGCGAAGATGATGACAACAACACGTTTCATACAATCTTAGTCTGTCAACCTCTGCCTGAGCCCTTCCTTCCATATCAGTCACGGGACATAGCCGAGGAGCCGCTTCTGCCTAGAGTAATTTTCAAACATGCTGTAGAGCGCCGCGCTGGTGTCTTTGATGCCATCGGCGATGCCGCTTAGGGGTTTTCGATAGTCGCCATCTTCACTGCCGAGTGTATACGTCGTGGTCGTATCCGTGACCATCACCACGATCAGCTGGCGGGCAGGCATGTCGACGTCGACCTTTACGTCCACGTCCACACTCCTGCTCGCCTTCTCGAACCCCGCCTCCATCAGCGATCTGAGCTTCGCCGCTGCCTCCGCCCTATACACCTCTGCACGCTCGGCGAAACGCTTCACCTCGCCCAGCTCCGCCCGGGCTCGCGCCACGTACGACCGCTGCCGCTTCAGGTCGATCCAGACCCTGAGCAGCTCTTCGTCCTGCGAGGATGCCTTCCACCTCCTCTCCCGATAAGGTGTTGATGAGACAGAGGACGACCAGGACGCCCAACAGGATGACCAAAGCTGCCAACCCCAGCTGATGACCATCCCCATGGCGCCCATCTCCTCCCGCACCTGCATCATCCCCGCCGCCATCGCCATCGCCCACACCGCCATGACGTCAATGATCCTGTCAAGTGACTCCTCGGCATCGGCGAGAGACTCGTCCAGCTTCTCCATCGCCTTCAAGAAGTACTACGATGCCGGCATTTCTCGTTCCACCTCTCGGTCTGTCCCCCATTGCTTCTTTCCCGACTCGAGGACAAACTGCAGTGTCATGTTGGCCGCCCAGTCGTCCCACTCGCGCCGGGTCGCTTGGACGACGGCGGCTGTGGTTTGACGAGTCCGAATATGAAGCACTCAATTCCGTAGGACAGGTCCCAACAATAGCTGTCGTCGAACTCGTTGCCGTCGGGCTCATCGTCCTCGCCCATCCAGTGGTCTGTTGCTTTGGTGGCGGTCGGTGGGGCCGGGGAAGGGGGAGGAACGGTATGAGGATGAGGATGAAGCGTTGTTGTGGAGGAGGTTGTATCATCACCAGCCGTCGGTCCCATCCCGAGCAGACCTGCCATTGTCACCCTTCCATCCAGCTTTTCTCCTCCATGGTAATCATCAGGCTCATCATACGGTGTCACTATAATCCATTCTACCAATTTCAAGTTGGATGCCACAATCTTCCCGAGTCTCCCTACCACCCCGACTATAAGCTGCGCTAGTCCGAAGGCCGACTGCGCGCATTCCGCCTCTCCAAGGTGGTCACGCTGCCAGCTCGACGCGTTCATGAGGTGCCACATGCCAGCCCTGAGCATCTTTGCCTTCTCCCCGACCGATTGTATCTCCTCCTCCTCCTCTTGATCCTCCTCCCCCATTTCCTGCCACCAATTAAATCCAGAGTATTCGTCGAGATCGGGGTGTGACTTCTCGAGAAATGTTAGATACTCCTCGAGATAGTAGAAGATTCTGCTGGACTCCCTGAGGACTTCGTTGTTGTAAAGGGGTGGTGGGGATCGGGAATGGGCTTCGGCTTGTCGTCGTCGCCCTCCTCCCTCCTCTCCTCCTGACGTGTTTTCCTCTTCCTGTCCCAAATCCCAGCCGTATGGTAGATCGACTAGGTCAGGTGGGTCGTCCGGGGTCACCACCCTGCTGAAACCCGGGCCTGAGGATGACGCCGCCGCCGAAGAGCCACGTCCGGCGGGCAGAAGCTTGTGCAGCATGTAGGGCGACCTCACCAGCCACGCGGAGCTGGATATGGCGTCCCTATATGAGGCGAGGACAGGATTAATCAAGGAACTGAGCACGAGGGGCTCAACAATATGACGCTGGTACTGGTGGATGGTGAAGACTGCGGTGGTCGTGCTCGTGCTTATGGTCGTAGTCATGGTGCTGCCCGCGGGGCTGCTCTGGTTGGTGGGTGGAGGTTCATCGGGGTAGAGGTAGACATCAGGGTCAAGGTCGAGGGCCTCGCCGAGGCGCTGGCTAATATTGGCGGTGGAGTCTTTGAGGAGCGACCTGAGGAGATCGAGGGCATCATCTTCGCTGGTCTTGTTGATGCCGTCGTTGTCCTTGTGTATCAGGAGGACCTCCTTTTGGGATCGGTACCTGTACGCGGGATCATCCCCCTTCCCCACGACGGTGAGCCGTACTCCCTTTGGGGCCGGGGTTGTCCCACACCCAGAGGGGACGGAGGACGAAGCACAATCCAGGGCTGGGCACATCAACCGGAGATCCGTCACCAGGATCAGCCCAAGCCCCACAGTGACGAGAAGCCTCAGCATGTTCACGCCTGCCACCATTCGCCACACGTCCCGGTTGGTGAACAATTGCCGGAGGTGCTGCAGGAAGTTAGTAAAGAAAGGCATCGTGACTTTTTGTACTGTCTTTTCTTTTCTAGGGGGAAAAAGGTGAAGGAAGGTTGCGTGTGCGAGTGCGCAGGAGGAGAAGGAGCAGGAGTGGACTGGAGGATGATGATGAATTAAGACGTAGTTGGAAGGAAACGTAAATTCTACTCTACTTGGTCCCAGGATTTGGGAGTTGTTCCTCTTTGTTCTTCTGCCCTTTTTTTTTTTTTCCCTTCAAATCCTTGTCGTTTGCTGTCCCTTTGTTCCGTCACACTCTTCCTCACCATCTTCCCACTTTGAACTTCTTAATTTCATCGCATGTGCCGGATTTAGTCATTAATTCTTGGTTCTTTTCACATAGTAAGCTTTTATCCTCTAAACATTCGCTAATAAGGTTACTACTAGTCAATCTCGTAATAATATTACTCGGCCAGGTCACGTAGACCGTTGCTGAATATTTCAATGTTATTACGCGAAGCGTAGAGTGCTGAAGAGGAACAAATAAATTCCCGAATAAGAACTGGTTGATTAAAATAGTCGGGGCTATGATTGGTCAAAACCTATCTGGCAGAGTACAACCGCCAGGGATTAATTTTCACACTTCGCCACCCGAGCAGTACATACTGTACTATATAGAAGAACAAATTGAAATCAGGCTCACTCTAAGAAATAAATGCTGATCTAATAGATAAATGCGAAGTTCAAGTGAAACCTGCTTATAAATAAATATTCTTTCAAAGGGCAAGTTAGTAAAAATGGTAAAAGAAATAATAAATTTACTTCCTGAATATGTACTGCTCGGGTGGCGAAGTGTGAAAATTAATTCCTGGCGGTTGTATCCCGTGCGAGAACTTGAAGCTCGAGCTTCAACGTTAATGTATTTTTAGTACTGGCGCATACTCATTGAAGGACTTGAAAGTTGCTGGTGTTGATTCGAGAGACTCATTTGCCAATGATGCTCTTGATATGGCGTTTGGCAAGACCGGGCTCACCCGATATGTTTGCACACGCCCTGATCTTGGGAACGGTTGCTCTAGAGGGCGTACCCATTGTGTCGTACTATGTTTTATACTAAGTAGGCGAAAGAGTGGATTGTCAAGAGATGTACAGGTGTGACGACCTATGCGACAGACTATTCTCAAGAATTGACACATGAGTCTCCTGCCGTACACACTTGAATTTCGTGCCTTACTACTTAAAAATTCAAACCAGTCTGAGGACAAGGCCTAGATTAAGTTACCAACTTTTCGGGGTGGAGATCGTATCGTACAGCTCTAGCCCAGTGCTCGAAGCGGACAGTCGCGACACAGCGAGCTCAGGTCAGGTACTCTATAGGAATGTGTCAATATGATGCCCACCTAAACTCGTGCCAGTTTCTGGAATCTTCTAAAACCATCCCAAACTGAGGACTGTTCTATCGCAGTGAGAAGGATAGGGAGCGCCCAGGACTTTGCCACACGGAGCCGGACTTGATCTGAGTTACATTTTCGGTTTCAATAGTGGCTTGGGGCGGGTCTTCCACCAAATATTCATAGTATTATAAAAACTTGAACACGCACTAGAATCAGGAAGGCCGCTGTGGCAAGCAGGAATAGCCACATCATCTTCAGATCGTCCTTCATTTTGCCCTGATCATGCCCCCATCTTCACTCCCATATCTCTTCATTGTGGCCTCATGTTCACCTCTATTCCAACACACCACCCAACCCGCCATTGACCCCGCGGGGCCCCACCCTGTGGGGCGCCGATCAGGACAGAGAATGCAGTCACGTGGCAGCCTACGCTGGACTAATATTTTGTCGGATGACGAAGACGCGTGGAGACCCAGACGCGATATTTTTCCTCTTTTTGCTTGACGTTCCTTGGCAAGGTACCCTGGTAGCCACGATGCGGCTTGGCAACATCAACCGCGGTGCCTTGACATCCGATGGGCCGAGAAATGGCTGTCGCCGCAAGGGCTTGCCATGGCTCTTCCACGAGCAGAGAAAAACCGCCAGACATTGTATCAGTCTTGCTGCCGGCAACGGCGACGGTGGTGTGTTAGTGTGGGGTCTAATGTCCCCGTAGTTTCTATAACAACCTCGACGATCGTCGCCTCCTGAAGGAGCGCGCATTTGTCGTCCATCGATGTCTTGTGATCCAGTGTCGTCTCTTTCCCGTCATGTCTCCGGCACGCGTCAAGGGCACCGCCATGGCCGCCGCCGCAGTTCTTCTTACCACTGTACAGTCTGCCTCGCTTGAGGATATCTGTGACACTACCTACGTCCAATCACGGCTACCCGCCAACGATTTCTTCATGGGCATAACTATCGATCCCGGGTCCATCTCGACTAACCTGACGCTCGGCTACACAGCCGACTTTGAGTGGTATCCCACCACTATTCTTGACTACTGCAACGTCACTTTTGCCTACTCCCATGATGGCATTGTCGGCGATCAGGTTCACGTCTCATACTGGCTACCCGCGCCGTCCGACTTCAGAAACCGCTACCTTTCTACGGGCGGAGGCGGCTTTGCTATCAACTCAGGCACTGAATACATCCCCAACGGTATTATCAACGGCGCTGTCTCGGGCATCACGGACGGTGGCTTCGGCTCCTTTGACACGGAACTCGACGCTGCTTTCCTACTGGCGAATGGCACCGTGAATTGGGAGGCAGCGTATATGTTTGGCTACCAGGCTCACCACGAACTGGCGCTGCTTGGCAAGGAGTTGGCCAAAAACCTGTACAATGTCTCGTCTGGCACCAAGATCTTTTCATACTACCAAGGCTGCTCTGAAGGTGGCCGCGAAGGATGGAGCCAGGTCCAACGTTTCGCCGACCAGTTCGATGGCGTTGTTATCGGCGCACCTGCTATCCGTTACGGCCAGCAACAGGTCAACCATCTAACCAGCAATATCATCCAGCAAACATTAGGTTACTTTCCTCCTACCTGCGAGTTGGAAAAGATTGCCAACCTTACGATGGAAGCATGTGACGGCTTGGATGGCCGCGTCGATGGCATTGTCTCCCGCTCTGACCTCTGTCTCCTCCACTTTGATGTCAACAGTACTATCGGCACTCCTTACTCGTGCAGCGTCAACACTAATGACGCTTTTGGCTCCATCCCCCATATTGCGCAGAACGGGACCGTGACTGCTGAGGGCGCCGCAGTCGCCGCCGCCATCTGGGCCGGACTGCACGACTCTCAGGGCCGTCTTGTCTACATCAGCTACCAGCCCGGCACAATTTTCTACGACGGCATCACGGAGTTCGACGAGAGTGTGGGTGAGTGGGAGCCCGTCGTCAGCACCTTGGGTGGTCCCTGGGTGGCTAAGTTCCTTCAGCTACGCGATGCCGACTCGATTAGCCTTGAGGAGCTGTCCAACTATACCGTGGATACGTTGAAGCAGCTCATGATCTTTGGCATGAACAAGTACGCCGACTCTCTGCAGACTACGAACCCGGAACTTAGCGACTTTCAGAACGCCGGCAGGAAGGTGATCCACCTACACGGCGAGCAGGACTTTTCAATCCCGACAGGCTCGTCGGTGCATTACTACGAGTCGGTCCGCAGTATTATGTACGGTGACCTAGGGTATAATGAGAGCGTGGCAGCTCTCGATGATTTCTACCGTCTCTTCCTCGTCCCCGGCGCCGCCCACTGTACTTCGAATGACTTCCAGCCCAATGCCGGCTGGCCCGACTCGACGCTGCCCACTATCATCGAGTGGGTCGAAAATGGTGTCGCCCCGGCCACGCTCAACGGCACCGGCAGTATCGACCAGATCTGTCGCTGGCCGCTGCGCCCGCTGTGGTCCAACAACGGTACCTCATTCGAGTGCGTTTACGACCAGGAGTCTTTGGACACCTGGATGTACGATTTCAATGCATACAAGTTGCCTCTCTACTAAACCCTCATGAGCGCACGGATGCTATTTATCGAATGAATACAATTCTTGTCACGCAGTGTCTACGGTGTTATAATACATGTGTTTGTATGTTCAATCCGTGACAACGCCGAATCTGATTGCTGAGATCATCTAATATGCTCTCTTTCTGTACTCTCCATCACTGTCGGCTGGGGTCTATTCGGGCTCGACGTCGCATCAAGGCTGACTGGGAATCTCAACATCCGGGACCTGGCTCTTTCAGCCTTTGGTACCACTTACGCTCTAGAATATTACACAGGTGCTTTTTAGCGTTTTGTCCCTTCGTCATACGAAATTGGTTGTTTTGACGTTCCTATCATCAATGCTACACTATAAAACAATCCTGTCAACGTTATAATTAACAATTTAATCCCTTCAATCATTACCATTTGAACAGATAAGCCTTCCCAATTGAGCCCCAACTCAAAGCTTCTTCCAAGGTAGGTCTGCAAATGTAAAAAGGATTGCTCATCTATCAATTATTTTATAAAGCAAGCTAGCTTTGACAAATCTAACACTATGAATCTCTTAAACCTAGTTGAGAAGAGTTAGATTAGGAATATAATTATATAAAAGCATTGTCCCAGTTTCTACGAAACAAGGATAATTTCGATCGACAGAAGACATCGCTCAGCTGGATAACAAAATCCTCAAAATCGTATCGGATATTAAAAATAAAAAGTTTAGGAAATACTCGATTGCAAAAGGAAAAATCGAGTGAATGTCTAAAGTTTGAGGTAAAAGAGCTAGTCCCGAGAAATACTCGCCTGTAGATAAGGGCATTCAGAAATCTGCTGCTCGGAAATACTCCAACTAAATTGCGGATCGTCGACACTTGAGGATGACAATCTCTACTTCGATAGATGTGTCGAACAGATAGAAGCCGGGTGTGTAGCCCATAATTGTATGGACCTGGGCGCTCCATATCTGCACAGGCTATTGGAAATCCTGGCGCATGGCAGGTGCATTAATCGAGAGCGAGTCAAAATCGTCGTCGTAGTGCTGAGCCTGGTTGCAACCCTCGTGGTCGCCTTGAGCGGTAAGAAAAGGAGTCGACGACATAGTAATTGCATCTGAGCTCCTCACTCAAAGAAGCTGATTCGTGCAGAGCTCTGTAGGCGAAGGAGATGGGCATGGTGTCGTTCATGATGCCATTACCTGCTAGAACGACGTCTGGCACCTGGACGGACCACCTTGCGAAGTCTCGTGCCAAATAACGGCCCCGTGAAGCAGGCCCAGGGGGAAAGCCGCTGCCGTAAAGAACCCTTAGTTAATCACTGCATAAATGACGACAGACTCCATATTATTGGGAACGATGCCTTTGTGGTAGCCATCCGCAGGCTAAGAGGCCGGAACGTTTTCAACGGTGCAGATATTGTCAAGTATCAGGGAAGTCGCCCTGGAAACAATGGTCATGCTCAAGACCAGAGAGGCGTGGCTCAGCCGCATGGTGACGAGTGACTACAATATGTATTATTAAGGGGGGAACGAGTGATTCACCGATGAAACTGTATTGAGTTTATACATTCATCTCAAGCAGCACAGAGGCCTGTTGTCCCAGTCGCGGAGAAGCTCAGGGGTAGCCAGGCTTAACTAGTACTTGATCAAAAGGATGGCGCACGTGGACCGCTTTTTTCTTTTCTTTGGCCAAATCGGCACCGAGTATCTAAATCGTCAGTGTCCAGTTCAGGGGTGGTGAACTGAAAGAGGATGACAGGACCGTAAGGTTGGAAAGTGTTCCCGGACTGTTTAGGTCTTTGCTGAATTGGCGCCTACATCCACAAGGCAGCAGCCGACATTCTAGCATCTGAACAGGAAGGCAGATGGAGCAGTTTGACGCTGGATTTAGTTATAAATCACCCCTGGGTGCTGGAGGATAGCATCTTTGGTCAATAAATTAACCAGTCAACCTCGGTAGAGATGCCATAGACCGACCCGTAGGCGGAGGGTAAGAGAATTTTGGGCAAACATGGTTGGTGGGATCACTCGGCCGAGCATTGCCCTGCCGCCTCATAACCCAGCTCCGGATAACACTAGAAGCAGTAAGAGGGTAAATGATCGACTCTGAACTCATAATCTCCAAGCATACTTTATGCATGCCAACTAAGTCTGGAATAACCTTTGGTTACCCACTTTTTCTCCCCCAGTCCTATTCAATCACCCAAGCATGGGATCATCATTATCCCAGAATTGGAGCAGTGATTGCTCTGCAGTACTCTCAGTGACCTCCCACAGCTACGCCGCGCGCTAGTAGAGCAGTGGGTATGGTGTACTGTGTATGGTGCGCATAGTTTCACCCCACAATCATCCCCGACTTGACTTGCCCCCTCTTCGTCATTGGTATCTCCAAATCAAGATAAGCAACAGAGTTCTCCAGAGTTTCCTTTGTAGTAAAATTTACATGGTTACCCTCCTGCCTTCGGCTTGTGTCTATGCGTATCGTGCAGCTTCAACTACCGCCATGAATCCGCAAGACTCATTTGTCTGGACGGCATTGCAGCCGGAGTCCTTCTGGGCTCGGAAACGCACTGTCGTTCTCAAGAACACAATACCTTTCCAACTGGATATGCTTAAGTCTACTGGGAGATACGACGCGTTTGACCTGCAGCGGCATCCTATCTATGACGATGAGCCTGCCACATGGCCGGTCCCCAAGCATCTCTTCTGGGACTCGGATGTCGGAAAATGGATCGAGGGACTTGCTTACTTTGGGGACCTCGAGAAGGGCGATAATACTCCTCTCGACCAAGCTGCTGAGAATCTCGTCCAGAAGATCAACGGGGCTCAGCAGGAGGACGGCTATGTGAATCTTCATTTCACGGTGGTAGCGCCCAAGGAGCGCTTCTCCAATCTAAGGGATATGCACGAGCTTTATAATGCTGGCCATCTCATTGAGGCTGCTCTGGCTCACCAGCTGCGCTTCAAGTCGGACCAACTCATGAGGCCGATGGAGAAATACATCGACCTGCTGCATAGGACCTTCGGACCCTGCGAGGATCAAATACATGGTTACCCAGGTCATCCCGAGATCGAGCTGGCTCTGATTCGATTCTACAAGCGAACCGGCAACGAAAAGGCTGTGCAGCTCGCTCGGTATTTTGTCGAGGAGCGAGGTAACACGACCGGCGTGAACGGGAGGCACTATTTCGACGTTGAGGCTGAAGCACGGGGTGAGAGCAAACACACTGCACCCTCGTACTATCCCTCGGCTCGAAGCTACTGGTAACTACGTCTCTTATCTCTTTCGAAAAAGTAGGTTGTCAGAGCGCAGGACTGTTCACTGATGAATCGGCATAGGTATAACCAGGCACACAAGCCAATCCTCGAACAAGACACCATCGAGGGACACTCTGTCAGAGCAATGTATCTCCTGACTGCCGTCGCTGACTTGGCTGTCCTTGATCCCAAGACCTTTGCTCCAAAGTATCTGCCTGCGCTCCGGCGGCTATGGAGCAACATGGTGAACAAGAAGATGTACCTGACAGGTGGAATCGGGGCCATCAAGCAGTGGGAAGGCTTTGGAATCGACTACTTCCTGCCTCAATCCACAGATGAGGGCGGGTGTTACTCCGAGACTTGTGCGGCGATCGGCGTTATGATGCTAGCAGAGAGGATTCTGCAGGTGCGTAATTGTCCTCTAAAGTACTGGTACCTGCGTGAGACGTGAAATTGTTAGAATTAACATGGTCCAGATTGATCTCGACGGCCAATATACCGATATTCTCGAGCGTGCCCTGTACAACGCAATGCTCACTGGCATGTCCGTGGACGGCAAAGCCTTCACTTACGTTAACCAGATGGCCACCTCGGAGAAAGACGCGTCCAACAGGCGCGAGGAATGGTTCGAGTGCGCGTGTTGTCCGCCCAACATCGCCAGAGTTCTTGGGCATATCGGAGGCTACCTGTGGACTGCCAAGACGAAGTCGGCATGCTCTGCTACTGTGAACGTTCACCTGTACGCTTCTGCATCGATCAACTACAAATTGGAAGGCAGCCAGAACAAATTCAAATTGAGCCAAAAGACGAATTATCCATGGGAGGGTACCGTTGACTTCGAGCTGGAGAACTCCTCGGACTCTGAAATTGATATCAACGTTCGGATACCGTCGTGGGCAGGCGATGCTTGGGAGGTGAGCAGCACGCTCCTCGTCGTGCCTATTTGCATGATTACTTCACGTCTATCCACTAATCTATTCTTAATTGCCAACAGGTCACTCCCCAGCCATCGTCCGCATCTTTGAATAAACACTATTTACACCTCGACTCCGCCTACCTAAAGCATAACCCACGGTTCAAGCTTACCGTCCCACTCGTGCCCCGCATCCTCCGTCCCCATCCCTACACGCTCCAGCACATCGCCGTCCTCGCCCGCGGACCTCTGATCTACTGCATCGAAGATGTCGACCACCCCTGGGTTGCGGACCACTTCAAGTCCCTCGTGCTTGCTCCTGGCATCACGCAAGCGGCTGCCCTCAGCAGACATGTTGTCGAGCAGACAAAGGCGGATCTGCCGCTAGGCGAACCCTACATTGGTATTACGCTGAGAAACGGCGGACTTGTGATTTCGCAGGAGGACTTGGCTCCTGCCTTGGAGGTTGCAGGCCTCCAGGAACTTATTAACAGCAAGAATAGCGTGGATCTTCATTTTTTGCCGTATTGGGCGAGGGCAAATAGGGGTGGGAAACACCAAATGCGCGTCGGCATTAGGACGATGGATTGATTAGCGTTGTGGTTCACACACATACGGGTCAAGATTGCTAGATTTCAACCAAGTCTTCCTTAGGTACATAAATTCATCGCAGACGAAACTGATCTTTTAAGCCATCTATCCCAACTCATACGTTCTCCTACTCGTTATTCCCCCTTTTCAACGGGTCCCTCGTTTGCCTGCGAATGTCCGGAACAGAAACACGCAAAGGATTCAATGATATATCAGCATAAGACTATGATTTGTAGTATTTTGTGTGCATTACATGATCTGATGAACGGCAGCATGGTCCTGTTTCTCCGAAACCGAGCCCACGAAGGACTTTTCGTTTCCGATGACGGCGAACTGGTCGACTGTCGTGTACTTGAACTTACGGGCGGGCACGTGGTTATCGAACATGAGGTCAATCTCACCAAAAGTACGGTCCTTGGTCTCAGGCAGGCGGAACCAACACCAGATATTGCATAAGAGGTTGGTGCCGGCGTAGAAAAGACCGGCTTTGGCGCCCCAGTTCCAAGCTAGATGAAGACATGCAGGCATCAGTCAAAACAGTTCTTGATTGGGCCCTACAACAGTAACCAGAAAGACTTACCAGTTGCAGAAATCATACGGGGAGTAACCGAGTTACTGAAAATTCCAGTCACGTTGTAGACAAAACGGCCGATAGTAATAGTCTTATACCTCAACTTGCCGGAGGGTGTCTCGGCGACAATTGGATAGCAGACCGGGCCGATGGTGGTCATATTGGTCAAGGTGGAAATGACGAGCAGGATACCAATGGCCAGCTGGGACTTCGTGCTGCTGTGGAAACCAAGAGCACCAATGGCCACGAGACAGCAGAACATGAAGGCCATCCCACCCATATACAATGTGACGCGTCCCAGACGAGGCATCAGCGACCAGCAGATCATACCGCCGATGATGTAGCTTGCTGAGAGCGAGATGTTGAGGTCAAAAGCCTGGACTTCGCTGAAACCAGCAGCCTCCAGAAATACGACCGAGTACCCGAGGATGGCATTGCCACAAAGAATCTGAGCAGCCCAGACAACGCAGTTGATCTCAGTACGGCGGAGGTTGGTGCCTTTGAAGCAGTCGATGAAGCTGGCGTTCTCTGTCTCGCGCTTCTCGAGCTCCGTCGTGTATACAATATTGGCCAGGGAAGACTCGACCTGCTGAGCACGCTCAGGCGTGTCCTGACGCAGCCTGGTGAGCGACTTGCGGGCCTCCTCGTGCTTGCCGCGACGGATACAATTCCACGGAGACTCAGGGGCCAGGTAAGCGGCGATGAATAAGGGGATGGGCCAGATCCATTGTATGGCGAAGGGAAGCTTCCAGCCAAGGTCCCCAGAGACGTTGACGACAGCACGGACGACACCGGACGAGAGCAGGATGCCTCCTCCCCAGCACATGCAGACATAAGCGGTCGCGTAAGGCCGGAGGACTGTGGGGACGACTTCGGACGCGTAAGAAGTCGAGAGGGTTTGAAAAACACCCCAAGGGATGCCGCACATGAACTCTCCAAAAGCGAGTACGGAGAGCGACGGCGCGAAGAAGGGAATGAAGATGGTGATTATCATCCAAAACATGAAAAACATCATAGTAGGGCGACATCCGAACCTGTCTTGTGTATACGTGTTGATTGCTAGGCCAAGCAGTTGTCCAATGAGGGCCGAGTTGGACAGAACTGACTGCCACTGTGCTGAGATGACGTACTCCTTGAGCGCTGTGTCGTAGGTTCCAAAACGCGTTTGGAATTGAGTTTGTCCGTAGAAGGAGGTGATCTGGAAAGATGGGCTCAGTCAACACAGCTCTCTCACCTGGGTGCTGTGTTCCCCCCCCCCCCCGGGCGATCTACTTACAATGACCAAGTCATATCCTTCCATGATCAAACTAGTCGACAAGATCATAGCCCAGAAACAAGCCTTCTTATATTTCTTGAGGGCCCCGCGGATGGTGAGCTTCCTATCCGCAGCATCAGACTCCTGGGCCTGACGGATGAGATCAGCGGTATGTTCCGAGTCAAAGTCCAGGACTTTGAGCTCATCTCGAGTAGGAACGATGACTTTTTCTTCCGACATGATGAATGATGATGCTATCCTGTGGTGTGTGGAATAACAATAATACCCCGGATGTAAGTGATTTGATAAATAAATTATTGTAACCCTCCAGGCGAGCTTAGAGGCGACTTGCCGTCGGCTAGGAGTCGAGAGGACATCGTTAATGTAGCTATTAATATGCAGAACGTGTTTCTTTACTACTTTACATCCCTCTGCGCAGTCAACAAAGTCACCCACAGACATCTCCGAAGGAAGCAGTTGGGGTAAGCAGAGCAAGTTGAACGGCATCAGATGACAGGAGAAATCAGCGGGCACGGCTGTGGGGTGGTTAGACTTCGGCTGCGGGGGTGGTTGAGAACTTCGGTCGTGGGGGTGGTAGTTGGTATCGGCGGAGGAGGTGGTGCTAGCCGAAGCGGGCCAATAGGCACTGGACTTGCAACGGCCCATGCAGGGTCTACTGTTATTCTATTGCATTCTTAGACTTGCGCTGTTCTTGGAACGAAATTTTTGGACCTAGAGCACGGGGCAAAAGCAAGTTTGTCCTCTCGGAAGTGGAGGTGGTGGAGTTTATTGATGTCGGTAACGGAGGTGATGCTGCCGCATATGAGACTTCGGGATACACAGAGCATCAGAGTTCGCCAACTAGACGGTAATGACTCGTGCCCAGCGGCTTTCTCTTTCGTGGAATATATTCATCGATACTTGTAATGGTACTTAGGCCAAGTCCTTTCGAGTGGACCATGGGACTCGTTGATGTGACATTTTCCATCTTGAAATAGGCAGTCGGAGCTCCTTACCCGGAATTGTGGTGTACTATTTACATATATAAAGTCACTGCATCTCCTAGCAGCAGAGACCTCATATAGCCTTCAGCGAGTTGATTGTAGTCGTTGAATTTCATCGCATAAATCATTGCTCGTCCGCTATGGCTGCTGCTCTCTGTACATGCCTTGGCCTCCTGGCAGGCGGAGTCGTAGCGAATCCTCTCAAGCAGCGCGATTCAGTAACGGCTGTCGTGAACTTTAGCAACAATACAGGAACTCCTTCGCACCTCGCTTCCGGTACTCTCTATGGCCTGCCCGACGACACGACGCAGATTCCTTCCGAGTTCTTCACTGACATTGGCTGGAACTACGAGCGAGCCGGTGGTGCCCAAACAACTGGAAAGGGCTGGATCTGGGGCCTAACCGCATACCAGTGAGTCATCTTTGGCCGTCTGGGGCACGACTGTGTCTCACAGAGACGTGCAGAGTGCTGATTGCTGCTTTCAAGGGAGCGTTTCGCTACCGTTCTCGACAATTATCAGACGACCAGGGCCCACGGCGGAACCTTCATCCTGCTGATCCACGACCTATGGGGAGCGGACGGCACACAGAACTCTTCTGCGCCGTACCCAGGTGATGATGGTGACTGGACCAGCTGGGATGATTACCTTACCCAGCTGTTCTCAGACCTGAACGCCAATAGCATGACCACCGACCTGGTGGTTGATATCTGGAACGAGCCCGACCTCACTGCTTTCTGGGATCGTACCCAAGATCAGTACTTGGAGATGTGGGGACGGACCTACTACAGGTGGCGGTCAGTTGCAAACAAGACAGACTGGGTGTATGATTAATTATTACTACTTGTGTATGCTGACGCTTTGGGCCGTCATGTACAGTGATGAATATGGGACCAGCGTCCTCCTCTCCGGCCCTGCCAGCGCCGGCGAGCCCCTGACTTCCAACGCCTGGTGGCAAGCATGGGCTTCGTTTGTCGCCTCCAACGACAGTGTTCCAGACCAGTACGCATGGCATATGGAGGGCGGTGGCGGAGACCTGTTGTCTGCCTACGGCGGCCTAGTCGCCACCCAGAAGGAATACGGGCTGGCCGCCAAACCCGTGAACATTAACGAGTACGGCACCTATGCTGAGCAGGTTCCTGCCGGGTCTGCATGGTGGATTTCCCAACTTGAGCGTATTGGCGCTCATGGTCTGCGCGGGAACTGGCTCAGCGGCTACGAGCTGCATGACTTCCTTGCTTCGCTCCTGAGCAAGCCTGATAACCCCGACAACGGCGACTACTCGGCAACAGCAACAGGATATTACCCGAACGGAGACTACCAAGTGTACAAGTACTACTACCAGAATATGACTGGCTACCGCGCCGGCACCACCCCTTCGTCCGACTTGAAGCTAGACGCCTATGCTACCGTCGGCTCGAGCTCGGCGATTGTCTTGGTCGGGGTACGCATTACCACCGGCACCTGGACTCTGGAGCTCAATGACCTGTCCTCCATTGGTCTTCCCACCTCAGGAACCCTCAATGTCCAGACCTGGGGCTTTCCAGTCGCTTCTGACATCCACTTCGGCGAGGTTGATGGCCCGACGAATCTTGGTGTCTACGGTCATGCTTACACGGGTAACACCGTCAGCTTCCCTGTCTACCAGACTGACACGACTACCGCATATGCCTTTGAGTTCTCAATCTAAGAGAGTAGAATCTGGTTATTAGGGGAAAGGCCAAAGGGGAGAATGAAGACTATTGAAAATATAAATAAAGCGTGGCTCTATCTTCTTTTCTCTTTTCGTTTTTTAAGAAATTCTTTTTGGAAAATGCACTTTAGTGATATGATACACAATTTATTACCATATACAGCAAGCGTTCATCTAACGCAATTGAAAAGTAAAATAAACATATAATGAACGAGGCGCGTGAAGGAGGGCTGCATAGATGTAGGACGTGTGGCGAGATAGAAGGCTGTTGGAATTATCAAGCCGATGCCGATTCACGTGTCTGCCTTGCGTTAGATCCCGCCTGACGCCACTGGCTGTCATCCTCGCAGACAGCGATGAGCCGCGTAAGGACGTGCAGATATCGGGATCGAATAGGCCATTTGTTCAGAGTGTTAAGCAGCTTACACCCCTCACGTAGCATCCGCAGCGGGCCGTTAGGGGCGGTGATATTGCCGACGCCCATGATAGTCGCATTCATGGACCTCCCACGTTTGATGAATATCTGGACCAGTTCGTCATCTGTAGGTCGGTCCAGACGGATGAAGGATATGTCTTCGAGATCGGATGACCATTCTCCCTCGTCACGCGAGCTGGTGTTGATGGATTCTTGCGAGGACGTGCGCAGCTGCTGTGGCGGACAGAAGCTGCCGTAGGCCCAGGCCACCAAGGTCGCTAGGAAGACCTTGACGGGTTCGAAGAAGGCATCCATGGAATAGCGTCGAATGTGCCAGAAAAAGACGCCACAGTGGACCAGCGCAAGGCGTGCTTTGTACTGGTCGTCCGTGATCCATTTCTGTACCTCCTGGCATTTCTCCTTGAACCTCTCCCCGGCGCTGCCGTGTTTAACATTCTCGGACACCAGCAGCTCGGCCATTTCGTGTATTGTCTGATAGGGTGCGAGCAGGACGAGCCGAGCAAAGTGCAGGTGCAAGACGGTCGAGTTTTCGGTTCCGGTCTTTGCTATTTCGCTATTTGCGATCCAGTGAAGTACATCTAGGCAATCGCATGCCGCATTTCTCCACTGGTTGTAGAGAGGTATCTGAGGTAACCAGGACGGACCGGTGAGCTCGCGTGATTCGGCATTTCCTTTCTGTGCCGAGGGCATCCAGCGAAGTAAAGGTCTGTTAAAAGATCTGGAAACGTCCCAGGTTTGACAATATAGGCCATGGATCGTCAAAATCTGAGCAAAATCTCCTATGCCATGAAGAAGCCGCTTCTCCACGTAAAGCACCCTTAATGCCTTTTCCAAAGTGGGTTGCTTGATGGGAGCCTGTATCTGGTCCGTCCCGGCCTTCCATATGTCTTCTGTGCAGGGCAATGCGATGTCAGCAAAGTCCAGAAGCAACGTCGACGGCGTCCCGAAGTGATAGCGAGACATGCTCTCGATGAGCCAGATTGCATGACAGAGGCGGCGCGCGCTCTCCAAGAGCATCCAGTGGCGTCGGTCTCGAAAGTTTATCTCGTCCCGCAGAATCGTGGGTTGAGTTCTGTACATTGCCCTGTGCTCGCCGACAAGTTCCTCAAGTGCCGATATTCTGTATCTCTCCAGCCGGCTTGAGCCGCAGTACGCTAAGCCTATGTAATTGAAAAATTTCGCCTGGACCATACCAAGTGACTCCAATGTCAGGATTCCGGTCGAGAACACAGCTCGTTGTTGTCGCAAGACTCTCCGGAGAAATTCGTGGAGAGCAACCGCGAGCTCCATGTTTCCCATCTCGAGATACTGACTTCCGATTGCCGACATGGCTAATTTGCAAACCCAAGAGGATATCTCTTCGCTGTCCAGCTCAAGTTGGATCAGGGGCAGTACTTCAGGGTCAAAATACCGTCTGTAAAGTGCCAACAGCGTCGTGAAGGTTGACATGGGTGGAAGCTCGGGGGACAAGAAAGGCCCATTATCGCTCGTGCCGTTGGGTGTCAGACAACACTCTTGAAAAGCTTGACACATCATGCGATACTGGTCAAGCGTGAAAAGCTGGACTCTAGTGCCTGAAAGGTCTTGCGCGAGGACGTTCGGTGATGGCGTCAGCATAAAACCGAAGCCGCCCGGCTCTGGTGGCATTACCGGGAGCTCTGGACAAGTGCGGGGCGATACTCTCGATGCTGTTTCGCTGAATATCCGATCAGCATACCGTCCATTCCGAGGCTTCCTAGCGCCTCTGTTGTCCACATAAGCTGTGCCAGACGTATCGGCGTCAGGTGAATTTGGGAAAGTCCCGGGGATTGAATGCGATTGAGCGCCAATTGGTGAAAGCTGAGCGGACAGGTCGTTGACGCCAGTGGATGAGCTCCAGTACTGCTCGCTTGAGGCGATTGGGTTGTAATCGAACTCGGTCAAGTCGAGGTCCATGGACGGCGAGATCCAGTTCAGGGCGGAGATCATGTGAGTATTCGTCTCATGTGGTATCAGATCGACGGGGTGGATCTGCTGCTGCATAAAGACGCATGCTTCTGTCCGGTGCTCTTGCATGGGGACGACTGCATGCTGTTGCTGCACCTGCTGCTGCGCAGCGATGGAGACTGATTGCATCTCATCACTCTGAGGGTTTGTGTACTGAGGATTGTCATGAGGCGCATCTGCCCCCGCCGAGGCGTCGTTACTCTCGCTGGCCTCGGGAAACGTGCATGCCAGCGACTTTTTCTCGCATCGCGTGCATGGCTGAGCACCGCTGCACTTAACTCGAGAGGTGGCGCATTTCGTGCAAGCCCGGAACCTTCGCAGTGGCACATGGGGCCGATGAACATTCTGGTGGCGGTCTAGAGCGTCTCTATAATATGCATATGATCAGTCGCGCAACTTTTCTGAGCGGCGGGTTCAGGTTATAATCAAGGCTGGTAGGACCATGTACTTTCGGCTAAATTTCCTGCCACAGACACGACAAATACGATCCTTCTCCTTAGTGTGCGTCGATAGATGTCGTTTCAGATGCTCTGTCCGGTCAAATTGTCGCTGGCATATCGGGCAAGCCTGTCGAGAGGCTGGCGGCTTTCGCGAGTGGCTTTCCATTCGGAAAGGAGGCGCGTGAGCCCGAGGCTGGTGCAAAACGATGTCACAATCACGTGGCTCGCAGGAACGATCACTTGGAACAGAACTGATACACTGATGACAGCATGCTGAGGGTTTATGAAGTTGTTGTAGGTATTATGTGTGCTCGGCTTGTAATGAGCAGGCAGGTGGCAGCGTGGAGTTGGGGGTTCCCAAGCAAGTTGAATGATGCATCTGTCATCTGACGTGGAGGGGAGGGCTGGGCAGGTTAGTAACTAAGGCGGGCCCTGAGTGCCAACTACCAGGATCACGGACCGACTTGCTCCGGGTGACAGAACAGCATCCAGCAAGAGACTACAGGGCTAATCCAAAACTAGACTAAGAACTCTACGTGACAGTCGTGGTAGGGTAGGCATAGCAGGGAAAGGGAGCAATGACCAGCTTGCACCAGAGTTTGAAGCTGGTAGTGACAATGCTAAGTACTTACTTAATAAATACTTACTTATGCATTGCTTTCTTTTGGGTTGGGGCAAGGTTGGGATTGGTAGCCCTTTTTCCCCCCCTCTTCTTCCTTTTCCCCGGTCATAGATGCCCAGACTACTTGTATGTTTCAATCCTCTGAAATGGTACAAAAAGAGTTGTGTGTGCACTTATACAATGTACAATGCACTACGGAAATCAAATTTCTCTCATCTAATTATTCTCTGCAAGGGCCAGTGACTCACCGAGGCTATACATGCTTGCCAAACACCTAGCGGAAGAGAATATTTGAAGAAATGGGTAATAAATCGTTTCCGAAGCCTCTAATGCCGCTTCAATATCGCTAAGGTAGAATAGCATACTGTTTATGATAGCAAAGACCAGCGCTCCGTTTATGAAGATGATCTATATGATTGCCCTGGGTGCTACAGTAGCCGCGGACTGGATCTGTTCCATGTTCTTTGGGGGAGTCAATGCTTGTCAACACCACGAAATTCAGATTGGAAAAACGCGCCTCCTCGGAAAGATGGACGGCACAGTCTGCGCCTATGAGCGATGCTGCTCCTGACGGAGACCCAACCAGAAATGAGAGGGCATGACTTGACCAGGCCCCTTTATTTAGAAATGTGGTGAATGCCGTAATTACGTCGTTGTGGAGTGCGAGGTACACCATAGAGTAAGAATCTCGAAGGAACCTGCCAGGTGGACAATGAGAACCAGGCCCTCAAATTCAAGCGAGGGCACGGTCTGTGGTTGAATGCATTATGACTGCGAACACAGGAACAGCCCATGTGATCAAGACTCTTAACACATAGCGGCGAAGGTACTTTTAGGGTGCAGCTAGCATTCAAAACCTACACAGTGCTCAAAACCAGGATGCTGGAAATAATCTATTCCTGCTCAGCGGCCAATGAACCCTGGTTGGGAAAGGGCAGATGGTGACATGTGCAGCCTTTATGAGCTAATCATGCACGTTGGCTTCCCTCCATGCAGTATGAATGGAAGACCGATGATCACTTTTAAAGCCGTGTCCACCCCCAGCTCTGTTGTTTGCGGGTGAAGCGGGGAGCTGAGCGCACCTCAAGAACACTGACGTTCCTACGAGCACTGATTGTCTCGACTGTTTGATGTGGCATCATGGCTGAGATCGCCTCTGAGATTCACGGCCATCACAGCGCTGCACCGATGCAGCCAACAGAGGCAGAATGGGACCAATCGGAGCTGACCCCCAATCAGATCGCCGAGGCATATCGAGCATATATGAATGAGCACCGCATGACCTTTTCTGAAGCATTTCAAAGCTACAAAAAGGCCCTCTTCTGGAGTGCTGTTATGGGACTTGTGAGTCAAAGTCAAAACGTCTCGCATGAGATCTGTTAGATGAGCTTAGGTTCCGCTTGCAATAAATCATCGAGACCTTTCATTATGCGGGAAAAGTTCAAAGCTGAACATCAAACGTTTTGTCAAGACCATCATCATGGAATCCTATGATCAGATCCTTATCAGCTCCTTTTATGCCCTGCCCGCATTTCAGAAAACTTTTGGTTTCGAAACATCGGATGGCTCTTATCAAGTGTCAGCTCCTTGGCAATCAGCTCTCAGTAAGATCTTGCCTGGGTCATGTGCTTTTCATCGAGGCTGATATATTGAATAGCACTTGTTCAAAATGCTGGGCTCATCATTGGCATTTTTGCCAATACCTTTCTTGTGGATCGCTATGGGAGTGAGTAGTTCCGCATATTGGGAAATCATAGCATGGATACTTTGTTTTCTAATCTTCTTGATAAAAGATATCGTCCTGGTTCAGGTAGCACTTGTCTTCGTTGCTGGTTTTGTGGCTATTCTTTTTTGCGCCAAGTCGCTCGTTATGCTTCTTGTGGGGGAGATCCTCCTTGGGTTCCCACTGGGTACCATCAACACAATTGCTCGTGAGCCGAGATCACAAACCTTTTCTTGCTGGATCACATACCTAATTCCTCATTAGCGGCTTACTGTATTGAAGTCGCACCGCTCGCCCTGCGTCACTACGGCCCAACTGTAAGATTCCTGGTTTTCAAATCTGCGTTGCTCATACTTCAGGATACCCCTGGGCGTGAAGTCTGCTCCGGTGAGGCAGTATGAAGATTGAAATTCAACTGAGAATTAATACTCACGAAGCTTTCCTCGAATCCTTTTGATCCGGATCGCTAAGAATCGCATCTTACAGTATATTAACCTGTGCTGGGTATTTGGGCACATTATTGCCACGGGTATTCTCCGGGCCTATGCTGATAATTCTACGGAATGGGCTTGGAGGATTCCTTATGCTATTCAGGTCAGGCACTGACTCTCCGTTCATATAATGAGGAGGCCTCGCGCCGTCGTGTGCCTCACCATGCTGATACGAGACCTGTATAGTGGATTTGGCCGGTACCTTTGTTCATTTGTGTAAGCTGCCCCAGAATTTGCAGAACCCAAGAACGCAAATAATTATCCCTGACTATCATCAACTCTAGCTGGCTTTTGCTCCCGAATCTCCATGGTTCCTCGTCCGCGCAGGGCGGCATGACGAGGCACTGGAAGCTCTTGACCGCCTCTCGCACAATGTTGACAATCGCGAGACGCTTTCTCTGATCCAACACACCGTGATATTGGAGAGACAGCTCGAGTTCGGCTCTTCGATATGGGACTGTTTCAAAGGAAACGATCTGCGCCGTACTGAGATCGCGTGCATTACATGGTCCAGCCAAATCTGGACACAATTTGCCCTCGCTTCGGGCACTTATTTCTTCGAGATTGCGTAAGTGGAGACATTTGAATTCTAAGCTCCCCTAGTAACTCTTATACTGATGTATTCCCTCTGAAAGCGGTCTTCCAACGACGGACTCTTTTGACCTAGGCATCGGGCAATACGGAATGGCAGGCCTTGCCACCATGATCTCCATGGGTCTCCTTGAAAGAGTGGGCAGGCGTACGCTTTGGCTCTGTGGGCTTGCTGGCATGCTTGTGCCCATCGTTTCCATTGGCATACTGTCTTTGCTTCCATACCAGACGCCCGCTGTGGTTTGGCCTCAAGGGGTCTTTATACTCGTGAGATTCTTCGCGTATGGAATATCTTGTGGTCCAATTCCGTTCGTTTATTGTGGCGAGATTAGCTCAGTCAGACTCCGGCAGAAGGTCAGTGAAACAACGCAGCTTCACGTAACGCTTATTTTCCCGGTCTCAACTAATGATCTTGAAAATTCCACATCAGACATTGGCACTTTCACGTAATTTTTACAACATCGTGAACCTAGTTTCATCTTGTGTATCCCCCTATCTCATCAACCCTACTGCCGCAGACCTAAAGGGGAAAACTGCGTGGATAAGCGCGGGACTCACAGTGTTAATTGGCATATGGAGCTACTATCGTTTCCCCGAAACTAAGGGTAGGAGCTTCGAGGAGCTCGATATTCTTTTTGGTGAGTAAACAATATCACTGAAACCTCAGTTGCCAACACGAACTCATCTGAATGACTTCCAAACAGCCAAACAAGTCCCCGCCCGAAAGTTCAAATCCTACCAAATAAGAACTGAAGAGGAGTTTGGACTTACAGACGAGAAGCCAGCCATAACGACTTGTTGATTGATGGATGTTACTGGTATGTCGGCTGCGCAGATCAATGGGGTCCAGACAGTCCCAACGGTCGAAGAGCTAGGTTTTTAGAATCACCGAGCGGGTTGGCACTTTGTCCGGTAACGATACAGTCTATGCAGACAGTGGATTGACTGTAAGTACGCAACATATTATCGGCTAGGTTGGTGTTACATATTCTCCAGCATGAACTCACTATCACCTGGAGAAAATCCTCAGATGTTCATTTGTCCAGAAGAGTTATCTTTTGTGAGGGTGGATGGAACATATTGTGGTCATTAAAACTGTAGATCTCAAATAATGCTGTGTCAATTTTGCCTCTACGCGGGGCATGATTTACCAGTGTCTTTCCCGAGCAGTGTCTTTGAATACACCCACTTCGTCACCATCCTCATTCCACTACCGGCTTGATCAAGACTGGCCTGCAGAAGGCCGCTGTCCTCTCTTCTTCGGCTCTTCATGTCCGAGCCCTTCACATGCACCGAGGGTGAGTCGAATGGACATGACGGGAGTCATGTGCCAAGCGTCTGTTTAGACGGATTTGACAGGATTTTGAGCATGGAGGTAGAACCCTACCTGCTATCTTCCCAACTGCGTACTAAAACAGGGGCCCAAAGGGATGGGCAACCAGTTATACTGTGTACTAAGTACTTTGGGTCAGCCAAACAGTTAACCTGCCATCAACAGTTAACCACTTCTAAGCCAATTAACTGTCTCAGCATTAAAACTACTTAGCCAACTCTGAATAAATTTTTACTCTCAGTTTATACCAGCAACTTAGTTTTTTTTAAATCATTCCTTGATTTTCTGCTATCTAAAATGGGTTTCAAGCTTTTTATTTAATCCTTCGATCGCCAAATTCTTGATTAATTTTTCGTGATATTCCTTCCTTATTTATTTATGAGGAGGTTTGCTGGAAGATAAAATCAAGAAGGAAGGAGCAAGAGCGTGTGGCCAAACATTTTTTTCAAAGGTGGTCAACCGTTGTTTGCTAGTTACCGTTGTAAGACTACAACTATACTGGGCATTCCCTTGTATTCATTTTATTTCTCCTGGCCATCGGGCTTTAATTTCAATTTACGTTACATGTGTCTCATCCAACATGCATTCTGGCCTTACTCACATGCGAAAAATAATTGGTGTACGGCTGCGAAAAGGCAGCCCTTGACCAAATTTCCCGACCAACCTGACAGGATCTCTCATTACAATCTCTCCGCACCCAGCTCAGGCTGTCCCATGTCCGTAAGGAGCTTCTCAAGATGCTCCTGAAAACCAGCGATATCACCGCTGAAGGCAGCAAACCGCAAGTGGTTGAGGCCCCTTCCATCACCTTCCAACCCCTATGGAAATCGAGATCAAGATCCACAGCGTCCTGCTCAATCATGCGGAACCCGAGTCAATAAAGATGACACACAGGATTCATTCCTGACTCTAGAGGGAGGGCGCACAGGTTGCACGAGGGCCTGCGCGCCTCCAGTCCGTCCTCTGGCTTTGGAAAGACACACGCCCTCAGATTTATCACGCTTCTTTTCACGAGTCATTGGCAATGACTCGCGACTCGATTCCCAAGACTCATGCAGAGGAGACCGAACCGCATCAGCGTTTAGATTAAATGATTGCAACTTTGATGCCTCGGTTAGTCTCATGAAGCTTTGAAGCCCACTCGTGGGCTTCCAACTCTCGGCGAGGGGCCTTGCATTTCCAAGGGAACCAGATTTGGGTGTAATCTGCGCGAGACGGTGGCTCTTTTTGGAGGATAACGTCAAGATAACCATGTCTCCTTGTCCAGGCGGCCTGGTCCGAGGCTTGCGAGGGGGTCTCGGTGGAGTCTTTCGTGGACTTGAAGGGAGGAGGTGAAGGGACCCTTTCCCCTCCTTATGCATGAGAAATAATAGAACACTTCTGTTCCAGGTGCTGGATGGTGAGTGATCCATGCCTCCATGTTGTCAAAAGCCATGTCGCAGTATATACAAACATAAAGAGTAGCTGCGGATGTTGTGTCGGTCTTATAAAGCTGTGGTGACCGTGGATTACCTGGGTCACCGCTTTCCTGAAACAGACCAGCTGCGAGACCGATGCTATGCTTTTGCTTATACCACAAGCACACAGCGCCAAAAACATGATCCAACAACATGTGGCCTTGGTTCGTCTCCCTGGTCTCCTGGCTGCTTGGATCTCCACTCCCATCTGGGAAGAAATTCTTGTACCGAATCGGAGCTAATTATCAAAGGAGAGCCCCGATGCCGACATTGACGAGCCCTACTTGTTTATGGAGGAAGGCCGCTTGGCTGTCGCGAGAGCCCAACATCGTTTGATCATCGCTTTTCTAGCCTCTCGTTCTGCCCGTATGTCTGAGTGGGGTCTTTCTGCTCCCACAAAGCCGGCTCCCGTTGTCCATGAGGCTACATGGTGCAAATCGATCGCCGCAGCAACTATAGCTTTGCTGTTGCTACCACCTCGCCCCGTTACCTGATGGTGAGTCGACAACGTGACGCTACAACATTACAAATAACCCAGCAACTGACTTGATACTGGATAGATGGACCCTGGAGCTAGAGCTACAGCTTTGAAACACCGCCAGGTCCAGCAAGCTTGTGAGGCCTGCCGAAAGAAGAAAAAGGTCCGTCCATCCTAGCTCTTTCGACGTGTTTTCTAGAAGTCTAGAGTTCCGAAGCACCATCGACGGTCTTCTGCACAACAACTACTGCAACAGTCTGGACGCCAGTGACCCGTCAGAGGTTGCCTTTGGTGACCAGAATTCTTTGGATGGATTATATTCAGCCGTGGGGAACGGAACTCTGCCTGAGATCAGCTAGATCTCCCCTCCCGGAGCTGTGAAGTGAGTACACCCTCGATTTCCGATTTCAAATCTTTCAAACTAACTTAATTCTCCAACCCCGGTATGGAACAATGCTCTCTACTCCCTCTTGCATTAGCTAATTCTTTTTTGTTTCCTTTTGCAGGTGTTCGGGTTCCTCTCTTTATCATATCGCCTTTCACCAGAGGAGGCTGAGTCTTCACTGAGCGCGCAGACCATAACTCGCATATTTATTTGTCAGTGAGGAATATTCCCAATTCCTGTGTCTCCATTCGACCAGATTGGAGATAACTCACTGTAATTTACAAATCTCTCTCTATAAAGGAGTATCTCACTGCAAAGGAGTATGGGAATATCACCACAACTCGGATGACTGACTGGCGGCTCACTCAGATGTCAAATCTGTTGAACGCCTTGGACTTTGATAACGTGACTGATCTACCCAATACCAAAACAAGTATGAGAACACCGGGGGGGGGGGGGTAAAGAAAGGCAGATAAAGGGGAAAGTATGGGGGTGGAAAAATCACTCCGAGCACCAAGTAATTTATCTGAACTTTGTGTCTGACGCGTTGGAGAGCCCGATTTCTCCATCCCCGATCTTCCTTCTTCAACCTATCCATATACGGATGACGAGGGAAATATCGTCGGGACATGCGTGGCATGTGAAACAACATACTCTGATGTCGACCCTGCGGTTCCTTGTGGCAACCAGATACTTGAAGACTCGCTCTAATTTGAAGTTGGCTGGAAACAAGTCTACGGCCACCTAACCAAAGTGCATTTCTTCGTCTTTGAGACGAACGATTTGCCTTGACCAATCCAGGCACGAATGACAGCTCTGATGTAACGATGGCTGCAGCTATCACAGACCATGAGAATATTCCACAACGCTTGATTTTACATGCTTCGTCCGACGCTGACGACGACTTTGGAAAATTCGAGATTTTGAGCGCTGCAGATGGGAGATATATCACCGTGGATGCATCCTTAGCCAGCGGAAACAGCACAGCAGGGGTATTTAACATCGCCTATGTTAGCGGTGGCAGCTACACTCTGCAGAATAGTGAGAGTAAGCATCTTGCCGTGGGCGGCAGTGATTGCCTTGGACTGGTTTCTTCAGGCTCGAGTTAGGATGTCTACTCCGTCACATATCACTCTTAGGCTGCTCGATTGGATGCGTGTGCTATCGCGATGGTCGAGGGCTCGGCAGGGCGATCAAGGTCTCATTCTCTTGCAAGTCACCACTTTATGGATCCAGAATCTATGCATGGGACTCATGAAACCTAGCAGTGTCTGATCTGTGGGTTGGACCTTTTTCTCGTTTCTTTTGGCCCCCCTTCCCCCTCGTCCCTGGGGGCTTGTTTTCCTTGTCGCTCTGGGGAGGGGAAGGAACGTGCATTGCAAAGCCTTAGGTTTGTCCTTCAGTTGCACGTGTGCGTATCTAGAATTTATCAGTGGCATAAAAGTCTAGACGCTTACACCATCCACCCACACACAACATATCGTTGAAGCAGGTGTTGAGCGACCTGCCAAATCTGGGATAGTATAATTACTCCCCAAGTGGGTCAACCAAGTGGGGATTTGCATCCCGCATGTTCTTCCGCCACTCCTGAGGTCGACAAACGGTCCATTGAGGTTCCCCCTCGAGACCATGTGCCGGCTCTGCCGTCTTGGCTGCCACAACCCCAACCTCTCAGCTGGTATCGACCTATGAGGCGCGTTGTGTTTGTGAGCAGATAGGACTAGAGTGGTGAAAAGTCCCGTGAGTGTGTTTGTGTGTGTGTGTGTGTGGATGTCAGCCCCGGTTTATTTCCATAGGGTATGTACTTGGAGAGAACGGATCTCCCTTTCACACGAGGTGCGGCATTGCCGGGCTCGCTCCGATGGCTTCAGCCATAGTACTGTAATAGTACTGTACTTGCATTTTCGGCTCAGCCACCTTGGGGGGGAGGAAAAACCAGTAGCTCACCATCAGCTTGGGATGCAGACACAGGGTCACCCCTCTCCTGAATACCGCACACATACAGTAGTCTAAACTGTGAACTCGTATTCCTCCACCAGAACCTCAGGGACCAGATCCCAGGACTGCGAGAGCACGTGGGCAAAAGGTCAAGATATAGTAGACGGCGGGGATAACAATCCCTGGCCACCCTGACGGGATCTCAGTCCGAGAAAAACCTATTCACACCGACGCTTTAGCGGGGTAACATCGCACAAGAGAAATCAATAATTCGGTTGATCGCTGCAAGCCTGAGTGGGCACCCACGGTTTATTCGGTCGTTTTCCAAGGCGTAGTAGAGACAAGTAATAATATAGCTGCGCTTAGCTGTATAAAAGTCATATTCTGTCACCGCGCAGATCACCATTCTCTCGTACCTGACTTTTGTCGTTGTCTCCCAGGCACCTCTCGCAAACGAAAATCAGACCTCAGATAAAAGAAAAATGGGAGTCGAGGCCCTCGTTCTCGCGGCGCTGACCGGACTTGCTAGTGCAGCCCCCGGGATCAGTAACATCCAGACGCACACCTCCTCGGATAGCAGCGACTGGCGCAGCAAAATCACCAACGTCGTGGTGTTAGTGGAGGAAAATAGGTCTTTCGACTCGTTTTCAGGCGGTCTAGAGTACAACAGCACCATCGACGGTCTCTTGCATCACAACTACTGCAACAGTCTGAACGCCAGTGACCCGTCAGAGGCAGCTGACATCTGCGCTGGGCCCTTGGCTGCGGACGTGGCCTCGGATGATCCCAACCATAGCATCAGCGGTGTGAACATGCAGCTCTTCAGTACTTTCCACCCCAACGAGACTGCGGTGGCCTTGGCGGCGGACTGGGAGTACCAGACGATGCGTGGATTCGTCACGGAGCAGTCAATCACGTTTGACACTCTGAACAAGACAAGAGCGGCGGAGGCGATCAACTACTATGTAAGGGGCGGACAGCGTGATGCTTCATCCTGATCTAAACGAAAGGCGCTCTGCTGATCTCAATTACAGACACCTGAACACATTCCCGTCTTCAACGCAATAGCGGAGAATTTTGTGTTGTTTGACAGGTGGTTTGCCGCGGTTCCGGGTCCCACCAACCCCAACAGAGCTTATATTACCAGCGGCACCTCCTACGGCCATGGCGAGAATGACGAGGCTTTCGAGGTGTATGGGCTCCCACAGAAGAGCATCTTCCAAGCCCTGAGTGAGAATAATATCACCTGGACCAACTACCAAAACAGCACAACCGGCCCTGGGTAAGGGTGGTCACCTTGAATCTTGTCCCATGTACACCAATGAATACTGACTGTCGAACTCAGGCTAGGATTCAACCCAGATGCAGCTTTCTACTCGGTCAGTATCGTCGCGACGTGACACTTTACAGTGCCTCCCCCCCCCCCCCAGTTTTCCCCCCAGTTCTTCTCCTCTCCTTCCCAAAGGAAAGACTGGTCGAAAATAATAGATGGGAGAAGGAAAAGGAAAGTTTCGTTCTCTGGTGAACGGGCCGCTAACAACTAATATTTTCTAAAAGTGGACTCTGAATTCTGGTGCGAACGCAACAAACATCAAGGCAATTGAACATTTCTACACTGACGCTGCAGCTGGCACCCTTCCGCAATTTACCTACATCAACCCGGAATGCTGTTCCTATCAGGTAAATTAGTTATTTACTCATCTCCTCACCTTGAAGCTTGCTTTCCTGCTAACCATTTCACAGAGTTTCCACCCACCCTCGCCTATCGTGCTTGGGGAGATATTCATCAAGGGCATTTACGAGGCCATCCGTAACTCACCTCAGTGGAACACAACGCTGTTCATCCTGACATTCGATGAGCACGGCGGTTTCGGTGATCATGTGTATGCTCAACAAAACAAGGCCCTTCACGTTTGCCGTTTTCAAGCTAAATTTATTTCACAGTCCTCCCCCTGTGGACATTCCCGCGGGTGATAATTTAGTATACACAGAGACGGCGCAGGACGGACAGAACATCACCTTCGCCTTCGACCGGTTGGGTGTGCGGGTACCGACGGTGCTCATCTCGCCGTGGGTCGGCAAGGGGCTGATCGAGAACAAGGGGCAGAATTTTGGCGGCGAATACACCCACACGAGCATCCTGAATTTCCTGTCAGAACTGTGGAGTGTCGAGAAGCTGACGCCTCGAGTCGAGTACTCGTCCACCTTTGAGCATCTCATCCTCGACACCATCAGGAGCGATGATAGCAGTCCGAGCATCTTGCCGGAGCCGGTCTCTTGGTAGGTTGAGAATTGCAGGGTGGGGGCCAATGGCTTTAGGGGAAAAGGAAGAGGAAGAAGGCGTGACATGGCACTTACAGAGTAAAACAATAATTGGTGTGAAATGAAATTGTTGAACCAAGACTTTGTTATCTGATGTTGTACAATTTTTCCCTCGTATTCTTCTTATACGATGGCCAGGCCGGTGGGTTTCTCCTGGGGTTTTTTTTTTTTTTTTGGTTTTTTTGGTTTTTTCCCTCTCAGAATTCCATGCCAGTGTGGCGCAGCACTTGTCGTAGCGCTGCCTGCTTTCCACCGCCAAAGGCACAAATTTTCTCAAAAACAATCTCATGAAGACGACGCCACGTTTTTCAAATTGGTTAAGCGCCACTAAACAAATAAAATCACCTCATTCACAGGCCAGCGCACAAGGCTTCCCGATCGGTCGCAATGCATCCCACCATGCTCGTGGACCCAAACACGCAGCTCAGCTACGTTCTCCTTCACAAGGAGGCCAAAAATGGCCTTGCTCATACCTCAACCAAAGATCTAGTCAACGATCCCCCGAACGTGTGTGTGATCTGCTTCCACGGTTCCGGACAGGCCACGCACGCCGAGACTTGGCTCCCCTTGATGAGGGAAATCAGCGAACACGCACAAGTTCTGTTTTATGAGAGGCGCGGGGTTGGGCAAAGCACGATGGCAGTCTCGCGTTCTCAAACGCCTGAAGAATCGGTATCTGATCTTGTTGTCCTCCTGAAAGCGTTGCGGCTGAGACCGCCGTACATCTTCGTTGCACATTCCTACGGGGGCGCCATAGCACGACAGTTCCTTCAGTGGCACCCCACGCAGATCGCCGGTATGGTCCTTGCAGAGACGGGCCAAGAAACCCCGGTCAAGCACGAGGACGAACAGTACAAGAAGCAGATCCTCGGCGCTAAGCCCCTGAGTGTTATCCAGGCTGATTCGCTGCTCGGGAGACGTGGTGGTGATGCGTCTACCGAAGAGTTGAGGCTCAGGGACTTGTGGGCCGCGGAGGACGAGCGGCTCAAGAGAGCCCAGCTCGGGCTCAGCTCCAATGCCCGGTACGTGCGGGTGAACGATTGTGGGCACAATATCATTCGCGAGCGGCCTCATATTGTTGCTGCTGAGGTCAGCTGGGTTCTCGAGAATCAGGTTTCTGCATCAGTACAGCCACAGCAGACATCAAGTTTCGACAGCTATTTTCAACGCTTGTTGCGTCTCCTGCACCGCAAAAAGGAGGGAGAGGACAAATAGGTAGTATGAATCATTCGAGTAACAGATTCAGCTTTCTCCGACGGCGTAGCGCTGGGCATTACAACCGATAATATGCTTTGCACGACCCAAGTCTGCGTGAACCTGGTATAAGTCCGAAAGCGCAAACTATGGAATCTCCGTCGCCTTCGGCGATTGCAACCAACGACGTCATTCACGTTTACTCCTCTTGAGGGGTCTCGAGATTATAAACACTTGAGACATGATTCATAGCACGGTTGTTTTTTTGTTGTTTTTTGTTGTTTTTTGTTTTTTGTTTTTTTGACAGAATTCATCTTGAATGTGATCGATGACTCTCTGATTAATATCCCTCTTTGTGTGAATTCCTTCACACGTTGCCAGATCGTTCTCGAACAACCCCCAAATAATAAAATGGCTGCAGAAAATATACCAAAGCAGATGAGGGCCGTCCAGGCAAGTGTGCACATTAGAGCACCGCAGTTCATTCGGTAGGATTCTCACCGCAATGCTAACGTCGTGGACTCGGTTTCGTATATTCAGGTTGTTGAGTTCAAGAAACCCTATCAAATCAATACGGTCGACACCCCAGATCCTACCACACTCGGTCCGCATGACCTACTTGTGAAAATAGCCGTGGCCTCTTACTGTCATACGGACAGCATGATTCAGCAGGGGATATTCGTCACCACACTGCCAGTCATTGCTTCTCACGAAGGAGCTGGCACTGTCGTGGCTGGTGGGGCATCAGTCGAGGACTGGAAGGGGTCACGCGTTATGTGTGGACTCCCGTTTCACCCCTGTGGCAAGTGTTCTGACTGCACCGGCCCAACAGAGTCCTGGAGGCAGTACTGTATCAACGTTGAGGGTCACTGCGGAGTACACAGGAACGGATTCTTCGCTGAGTATGCCGTTTGCGATGCACGCTCAACGACGAGACTGCCCGACGAGGTCAGCTTTCTCAGTGCCGCACCACTGGCGTGTGCAGGACGAACGTCATGGAGAGGAGTCGAACAGGCTGGTCTCGCTACGGGTCAGTGGCTTGCGATCGTCGGATCCGGAGGGGGTCTAGGACACTTGGGTATTCAATTTGCCAAGAAAAAAGGCCTGAAGGTTGTTGGGATCGATGCGCGGGACGATGGCCTGGAAGTATCCAAGGCCATGGGTGCTGATCTTGTCGTGGATGCGAGGGTGGGCAAGGACGCTGTCGTCAAGCAGATTCAGGAGGCTGTTGGTGGCTCCGGGACGGATGCCACTGTGACGCTCTCGGACGCACCATCAGCTGCAGCTCTGGGGTGTGCAGTGACCAAGATGCACGGAACCATGGTTCAAATCGCTCAACCAGACGAGATCATCATCCCATTTCAGGAATTTGTATTCCGCGACATCCGGTGAGTCTCGACACGTATTTGTAGCAGTCTCTCCAGCTCACCCTTTTTCTTGCTCGGTCAATAGCTGACATGAATTATTACTTGTGCAGAATTCACGGCAGCGTAGTCTCGTCACCGCAGGAGAGCGAAGACATGGTGCGTTTTATCGCAGAGAACGGGATCAGGGTCAAGACAAACGTTTTTGATGGGCTGGACAAGATTGAAACTTTGCTGGAGGTTGTTCAAAGCGGCAAGATTCAAGGCAAAGCGGTGATCATTGTCGACCAAGATCAAATAGAGAGGGAAAAACAACTGGGCGCCAGATATTAGACCTGGCGAGTTTGGATGGTCGGAGGAAAGCCTCAACAGGTGCCTCGCGAAATGGCAATATTAGGTCGTGGCTGAGGAGACGACTCTTTGATGATTGTGAATTTCTGGGAAACTCTCGGATGAGCCGACGAAGCAAAAATATCGAAACAGAATCTCCGTCTTTCCGATATATCACTTATACTGACTTGTCAAGAACGTGACCTATGCCGGACCCCGTATATAAAATCTGGCTACACGGTCGGACGACCCAGAGATGCCGGACTGACTTGCTCCCATTGAGCCCAGATTCGACCATAAGAGCCGAAATCCGATCTCACAGCTCTAACTTGGAAAAAGGCAGCACAATGATGGTTTTATTCTGATCATCTTGTAGAGATCCCATAAGTACCAAGTAAATACTTGAATAGGATCCTATGAACTGAGTTGATCTACAAAATCGTGCAAGTGGCTGCTACTACACATTCATCGGGCCGCACTCGGCAAACGGCAATTCCACTACGGATGATGCAATCCGGCTTTGAAATCCATTCATGCGGGACGGTGAGGGGGTGTTAATAATGCAATAGTCCTCCACCACCACATCGGCCTGGGAAACAACGTAGACTTCACATCCTTCGCTTGCTCACTACCTCCAAGATACTCAAGTGATCCTCACCGTTTGTCATACCAAGCGAATCGTCCAAAATGGGTTCTAAAGATGCAGCTATCAAGCTCTATACCAACCATGGGTGTCCATGTAAGGACGACGTCTTATTCACCGATGCCCTGACCTTGGGAACAGTAAGATGCTAAACTTTACTCTAGGGGCGCATAGGTACGATAAATCCTAGCCCGGATCTTCATGATCCCAAGCGCGAGGCCACCGAAGTCGCAAGGACTCATCAGTCATACTTTCGAGACAGCCGAGCAGTTCAGACAGGCTAACTTTGAGACATCATTTAGGGCACACATCACGCTGGCGGAACTAGGAGTTCCCTTTGAGGAGGTAAGATGATTGTTGCTACACTGCTCTGCCAATCTACACAAAGGGGGTGGGAGGGTAGGGTAAAAAGACACTGAGGGCCGGGGACGACAAGCGACGCCGGCGAGGATTTCACAATAGAGGGTGTTATGTATTATCACTCACCTTACACTATGAAAACAGAGGGGGAGGGGGTTGGGATTGGGGGGATATTGGTTGTGAGTGTGGTTTTATGAATAATAACACAGCTAACCATGCTGATTCCAGGAAATCATCGACCTCGGCGTCCCTCGAACCTCGGAATACCTTAAAGTCAACCCTCGTGGGCTTGTTCCCTCTCTCTCCTACAACGGCGAGATCATCACCGAGTCCGCCATTGTGGCCCAATTCCTGGCCGACACTTACTCAAGCCACCTTGTTCCGGCTTCTTCAGACCCCGAAGGCCCGCTTGCTCGGGCCCGCATTGCCTTCTTTGTCGACGCATGGTTCTCCAAGTGCAACGGTCTGTACGTGAAGACGTTGCAGGCTAAGACGGACGATGAGGCCGCTGGGCTTGTCAATGACTTGGTCAAGGTCGTAGTGAAGGAGATCGAACCTCTGCTTCAAAACGCGGGCCCGTTCTTTGGAGGCAGCAACAAGCTCACGCTTGCCGAGGTGAGTCATTAGCCCTCCATCCGTTTTCATACGGGGCCTCCCTATTTCCCATAAAGATATAATTAGTATACTAACTGTATTGTGATCAGTGCCTGACGGGACCATTTGTGCTCCGTCTCAGGGTGTTTGCAAAGCACGGACTTCTACCAGCCAGCCTCACCACGGCCTTTGCCGAGCAGGCACCCAATTTCCACAAGTGGTCCGAGGCAGTCATTGCATCCCCGAGTGTTACGGGTGTCTTCAAAGAAGATTTGATGGTTGAGAAGATGAAGGTGAGAATCGCCAATGCGAAGGCGTGAGTGAGCCTTCTTCGCCTTCTCTCCTTCAGCTCTCTGGTCCTAGCTGCGTCGTTTTCGAGAGGTTCCGTCTGGGATGGCAGGATATCGGCTTGTGAGCTTGTGCCGAGCAATGTAGCGTCCTAGATTTCGGCAGAAAATCGATATTGTCCGAGTTCTAAGTACGAGATAAAGAGGACAGCCTCTTGCAAAGCCATAGCTATGCCTTTCACACTCGTTGGCAAGGGGTTCCCGGGCCTAATCGGCTACCTCCCTTACGAAATATGTATTGCTTCAAGGGATTGATACACTTTCAACTATACTATGAATTTCCATTTGTAGATGCCATCATAAATACACTTTGGCCTTCGGAATTCCACCGTCGTCACTTGCAATTACTGCTTATCTTGGACTACTCGTCAAAGTCACGTCATGGTCATGTTAATAGCATGTCATTCATGTTGAAATTTGCTTGGTGACGACCACCTGGGCAATAGACAAAGGTGATCAGACGGACCTTTACTTCGCTATTATAAGGTGATTGGTAGATAACTTTTTAGTTCTTCTAGGGCACGGACTGGGATGAACTCTCGTATGAAACACCCGATGTTGTCACTTGAGGTGGCTGAAATCACACATACACTCGCCTTTCTCTATCAGAAATCAGGACACAAACATCATCTTTCGGGATTTGTTAAAGAAATCAGACGGATTTTCATTCTTATAATAGACCTCAACCATCTATATAACACACAAGGTACTAAGACACTACACGATCAATTTCAGATGCATGCAACCAACTAACGATATCCCTCACAATGGTGCGAAATATCGGCCAACCCTTCTAGTCTCGTGAAAGAGCGGCTGGTACGGAGGCACCAGGCCCGCCGTCCCGGATGATGGACACACACATTTTCTCGCCCAGAAAGAGTCGAGACAGGTTGAATACCAAGTCAGGAGACTTCATCTAATAATTCCGCGCCATCCCGCGGTCCCGGCTGGAGTCCATGGAATATTTCTCAACCTTGCCGCGCGTGCGCTGGTCCCTTCTCCTGGCTCGGATCGCGGCGGTGAGCTCCCAGATCCAGTAGCCCGTTGCGACCGTCATGAGGGCGAAGGCAGCCCAGGTCAGGCCCTGGAACTTAGAGCCGACGGTGACCTCGAGCCCGATGTCGTCGGCATTTTCTTCATGGATCTTCTTAACCATCTCACTGGCACCAACGGTGTACAGGAGGCTGCCGACGAAGAGAAAGAGGGCCGCGGTCAGCGCAAGACCGAGATTTGCGACAAAAACCCTGCGGCCCTTCTGCGGGATCAAGAAGAGGCCTGATGCCGAGCCGAGTATGGAGAGGCCGGCGAATATGGTGCTGACGATGTATATTGCGGCCAGGGCCTCAAAGACGGTCGGCAGCTTGCTCAGCTTCTTCTCCAGCTTCTCGGTAAATCCGAGATCCGAGAGGGACACGTTGAATGGACCGACACTCAATTGCTTGTTGAGGAGGTCAGACATGTCCATGGCGGCTGCTCAAGGGGTTAGCATGCTGTCCCTCAAAATGAATTCAATAGATTGGGCGAGTTCAGCCCGTTTAAGTCTGGCTTACAGAAGTCCAATGGCCTGTGGGAAGACTGTATTAGTATGCTGGGAGGGGCCAAAGGCATTCGAGAGGGGATACAGGGGAGTCTCACTTGGTACACGATGTGATATTCAGCCACGCGCCCTGCGCAGTAGCGTTTGGAGCATAGTCACCTTGGCAGAGGTCAAGGATGTGGAATGAGTAAAACTGCTCGATGCCCAACTCTTTGGACAGCTTGTCCGCGACGTCGTTGCCGACATCGTTGAGGATGCTGGCTGCCTGGCTCTCCATAGAACCAATGACAGCAGTCGCCGAGGCTTCGATGGAGCTAAAGAGACCACCTAGGCCGCCCAGCACGCCCTTATCGGTCGACGTGGGAGTTGCCGAAGTCGTCGTGGTCGTGGTACTGCTGCTACCGTCTGCGAGGTTCGCCAAGAAGTTCTGGCCGAGAGTAGAAGTATTGACCATGACCACGTGGTAGTCCTCCATGAACCCTTTCTGGCTGCCGGCGAGTAGCGCCAGAATGGTGAGCACGAAGCTCACAATGGAGGCGACGAGCGGTATGGCGACGGTGAACTTCATGGTGGGCTTGGAGGCCTGGACACGGAACTATCGTTGTTTTGTTCCCGGGTTGAGTAAAAAGTCGGCTCTTTGTAAGTAATCCGTCGTCTAGGAAAATTTGATCGAGACTGAGCGTATGTGTGCCTGACGCGCACGGAGGATAGCGATGAGCAGATTTGTCTGCTATGCTCACAAAAAGGAGGGAGTAGCAAGATAGGGAAAAGGGGTGCACAAGTTTATGAGTCCAGCTCAAGTCAGTCGCCGCTTTGAAGGGATTGGGAGCGGTAAGAAAGGTCCCTGTTTCTTTTCCTTTCTTTTTCCTTTCTCTTCCTTTGGCACGGTGGGAATGGTTCTGGAGAAGTATAGAAGAAGGCGAGGTGGAACAAGGTGGTCTAGTGGGTGTCCCCGATTTTGGTGTTCTGGCGTCACTGGCATGGGCTGTAATCAGACTTTCGAGGACGACGTTAAGTAAGACAGTCTACGAGAATAGGAAATAATCTGCAAATCCATTCCGTATCTACTCCAAGAACCCGATCTACTCTTTGACTTAGGCCTCACCAAGGGGGCTTTTAGGAGAGGGATGAAAACAGGTTTGGGAACACACCCCCGGAGGCAAAAGCTAGCATTACGTCTGCCTCTGCGGATGAATTTGCCGTGCTACAGTATCATCGGGGATTTTTGAGATATTGGGCTCTCAAGGCGCTATTCGGTTGGCCGGCGGGATTCTTGGCTGCGAAGTGTCGGCGACGGTCATTGTGCATAGCCATGGTGCTAATGCGAGTGCCCACACCACGGAGGCAGATCCCACCGCATGCCCGTGTGTAAGTCGAGGGTCCAGACCCGGGCAGCCAATAGCATGACGAGCAGGGGCCGAAAAGGCATGAAGGGGGTGCGTCATCCTCTACTGAATTCCCAGTCGGGCAGGTTGCCGGGGGGGGGGGAGAAAACCTGGCAGCGCGCAAAAGGCCCAGGTCTTCACCCACGCCTGCGCTGACTGCTACGTAAACTAAAAGTCGTCTCATGTAACCTTGGAAAAAAGAGAGAGGCTATCATATTTGTTTACACTATGGGACAAGCGTGCAGATCTACGCAGAATGCACAAGGTCGATCGAGAGCGCTGCCAATCGCTCATCTGTTTCAACTAAGATGGACTAGGCAGGCCGTGTAATGACTTTTGCGCCCTGGTGTTTGTGTGCATGCATTTCCGGCCTTCCAGTCTTTGGGCAGCACGGCAGTAAGTGGTCAAGACATTTTAATCTCTCTGGGCACTTTCTTGCCGTCTCGTTGTCAATCTCGGGGATAATGCAGGGTCCACAGCCGTAGTGGAGCGCTTCTGATCACTACTACTGTAACAGCCTCGGGGTCCATCCACAAGGAGTTTCATAGGGCATGGCGCCTTGAACGGTCGGCGTGGATCGCGACCCGTCCCCGACCTCTGGAAGGGGGATGTCGGGGGGCCTTTCGTTGTTCATATATATACTTGCGTGTACTTGGTCTCTCTCTCTCTCTTCCTCCTCCGGCCGGGCCCCTTTTTTTCGCTTGACTAGGGATGCCCGTAGGCTAAGGTCATGAACTACCAGAGACAGTGAGACACTACTCGGTCCTGAATCATCTCGCCGGGCGTGTGTTACTGAGAGACTAGGACTCGGATGCAGTCGCACGAGAGGACAGACGCTGGATAGTGGAGTCTCTATCAATCCTAGCCTGACTGCGGACTGCGTACATTGACAAGGCAATAGACAAGGACAAAGCCACAAACATACCCATTGTTTGTCCTAGTCTGCTGTGTTCGGCCGGCGGACACCTTCTAGTCTGTGTCATCTTTTCCTGTACCCATGTTCCTGTCCACATCTCCCAGCCTATATTGCTCTCGGTCTCCTAGTCATCATCTCCCAGCATACATGCTCCTCCTAGTCACTTGTCCTAATTTGTATCGTTATCCTGGACCACCTCTCCTAGGCTGCTCATTTCTCTTAACATCCACCTATGTCATCTACAGCTTCTACCATTCCCCCAGTGAACATCTCCTAGGATGCACTATCCTCCTAGCTGAGATCTCCGAGGCTGCATCGTGTTCCTAGCCTTCATCTTCCTCTCTGTCTGCATCATTCTTTCAGTCTGTGCTACTTACTTAGTCAACATCTCTTAAGCTTTGTTGTCTCCTAAAGTTGCATTGGTTTCCTAGTTCACACTTTCTAGGACATTTTAGGAGATGCGGCATCTTCTTAGTGTACATCGTTCTCCCATTCTGCATCTCTTGGTTTGCATCTTCCAGTCTGTATCCTTGTCCTAGGCTGTGTCATTCTCCTAGTCCTCATTTCCTAGAATGCATTGTTAACCTAGTTAATATCTTCTAGGTGTATCATTATCCTAGTCTGTGCTGTTCTTCCAGTCTACATCTTCATCTCTCAGTCTGTGTTATTTATCTAAGCTGCATCAGCTTCTTAGTTCCCAATGTCTTCAATGTTGCTAACAGGGTGAAGCACTTATATATATTATCTTCCTCTCTTCTCCCTAGTTACACCTTAAGAGACAAGCATATACTAAGATCAAACACCATCCTAGCCCCCACACTAAGCAACACCTTGCATAGCACTACCCTTTGCTCTACATCACATCCCTTGCCTAGTTATCATTGTCTCAGAACTTGACAGGTCTAGGACTGCACCAAGGATGTTAAAGTAAAAACTTATAGTACTTGTGAAGAGAAACAGAGAACATGACATAAGTTCTAATGCAGTGATGACATTTCAAAGAGCAGCAGCAGACACTAAGCTAGGGACAAAAATGAAAGAATCAACCAGGTATATGGAAAAAGGAGAAAATATCAGCACATACATACCAGAACACACACAAAGCACACACAGACACCAGGACACTAGGACACTAGGACACCACAACACCACAACACCAGAAGGGCTGTGAGGGCAGTGAGGTAGGGGGGAGAGAG
>JACWQW010000052.1:0-124061 GCA_014849355.1 Cryphonectria radicalis | reverse complement strand
AGAGACAGAGAGACAGAGAGACAGAGAGACAGAGAGACAGAGAGACAGAGAGACAGAGAGACAGAGAGACAGAGAGAAAACAAGCAAAGAGAGAAAGAGATGAAAGGATGACGAGGTAGATATAGAGGAGGGGACCAAGGGACGAGGAGAAGCAGAGTGCAGGAGCGAAGACAGATAGAACACAGGTGCGAAAGACACACAGTGGGGATACGGAGACGACACATAGGCAGGAAGGGCTGACAGTGAGGGACTGGCACACAGTGTGCAGGTGGGAGCTCAAGACAGAAAAGAGGGTGGGAGGTGCGAAGTTGAGGAAGGCAGTGACAAAACCACGAACCGAAGGAGCGAATTACAGACAGGGAAAGCAGGGATAGGCAGAGACACAACCTGGGAGGGTGTAGGCAGAGGCAGAGAATGGTAGAGAGACATGGAAGAATGGCCTGAGGTGGAAATCAAGAGAGAAAAACAGACTATGCAGGAACCATGGGGGAGATACAAGTCTTCAACTGGGATAAGAAGCATCTGATACTCCTGAGGGATGTTGTAGAGACACTGCTTCTCAGCAGGGCAAGTGGGCATGCCCTAGAGGGAGGGGAGGGGGGGCTGCTGGGGCGCTGAGGGATGCAAGCTTCCACCCCAGCTGCACCTGTACCACATGAGCCTGTGATGTAAAAGAAGTCGAAATTTGATAAGGCGCATGTGCTATAATGTTCTACCAGATATTTCTTCAATTATACAAATTGTCGTACTGGTTGTGCATATAGAGGCCATCCCTGACACTCCAACTTTGCTCCCCAAGGTCAGGCTTAGGCCTGTTTCCCAGGGCATTCCTAGGCTCTAGGCGCTATAAATGCAGTGTGGGCGCTAAATTCCAGGCCTTGGATCCCTTCAGGTTGTTGCAAACACCTCACCCCTCCCCCCCCCCCAATTACCAAGGGCGCTGTGTGTCCTAAAAGCCTACACTACTACAACCAGAGAGCACTGGGGCAGACAGCCTCCCTCAGTGCATGTGTCTACTGTGTGTACAGCGCATATACATCTAGAAAGCACCCCAAAGCGCCCAGTCAGTCATCACCAATTGGCTACCGTTTTCCTAATGAGCGGAGGCGTGTGCAAAATCCAGAGCCGGGCGTGGCGACGCGGTGAAGGAAAAATTAAATGACCTGCTGTCCTCTGCCTGTTTCGGGGCAGTTCGCTCTCTGGTATCATCTCCTCATCTTTCCTCGTGGTGGAGTGAAGGTGCCGTCTCATGCTTAGCGAGCCTCTGCCGCCACCGATACAACGCTGCGACCCGTGTCTCGCGATATCTCCGCGTGAAAAGATGAGGGCAATTGGAAGGATGGCCATGACTTGGCAATGCCCAGTGGCCAACCAACCAGCGACCCAGCAGAATGCAATTTGGTGACTTGAAGACTGCAGATGAACCAGGTGACTCGTCTCATCATCTCCCGCCCGTTCTGGATATTAAATGATCCATCTTGTGCCTTCGCATTGTGAAATTTGGGCTACACCAATGCATGCATACAAGTTCTCGCCTCGCAGAAGCGGAATGCGATGGGGGGGCCACTGGAGATGCATACCTGCATGGTGCGTGCCAGGTGCAGTATTGCAGCCCGATTGGATCACTGTCGTGGCGTGATTGATTCCAGGGTTCCAGCAGCCATGGCGTTGAGAAGGCTTGATGTCGGTGAATATCGCGATTGCCTCTCGAGGGACCCGCGAGGGAAGAGAAGGGGGGGGGGGGGGTTTCGTTACGCTGTCACCTATTCCCCAGCATTGGCTACCCGCCTTAGATCTTTCCATCCCACCGACGCCCATTTCCGGGGTTCTAAATCCACGTTACTTTCTCTCGTCGACACACCTCCGAAGAAACAAGCCACCTGCAGTCCCACAGAAGCACAAGAGCTCCGAGCCCGACTTGGAGCCAGGCCTGCTGCCGCCTTCTACCTTGTTCCGTCAGCAACATACGGCACATGCTGAAGGCACCAATGACTTGAGAGAACGATGCCTGGGATCGTAATCTTGTGCTGGAGATTGTGGTGGCCAAGTACCGCAGCCCCTACTTCCCGCCAGATGACGCTGCAGAAGCCTCTTCTTACGACGGACGCAGACACGTTCAACAACATCCACGGGATTTCCCTCGATGCGGCGGACAAGGCTTTCTCAAGAGGCGCTTGAAACTGATCCCATAGGTTCAACTTGTTAGTATTCAAGAATGTTTCCCCTCAGTACCGTGAGACCTTCCCCCCCCCCCCACCCCCCACAATCCTGCTGGCATGCAAAATCCTGCGACGAGACTCTTTCTTGCTTGTTGCAAGTTTGATTTCTTCTTCTCCCCTCTATCATTCCTGTTATACAGAGAAACCTGGAACTGACACAGTCTTCTGCAGACCTCAATCGACGCTGAGCCATCCAAGATCATATCAACCTACATCGATGAGAAGCAATGAACAGGGAGCCCACTCAGATTGCGCAAAGACCCACCCTCGACACACCCCTGGGCCTCAACAAGGAGAAGAGGCACTACCATAGTAGTAACAAGACGCAGTAGCAACAAGGGAAGGCTGGTCATTGGACAGACTTGATGGGTGAGGATTACACAGTACTGGAGTTGTCCTCCTTGAGGCGAATAAAGGTGATGGACTGCTGGGACAATAATGACGTAGATGTTGCTGTACTGCAACCCGCTATTCTTTTCCAGGATAGGCACAGGCCCCCAGCATGCACCACTCCAAAGGGCCCTGCCAATGTGCGCATGTGATCACCTCAACTTCTTCGTCCTGCCTTGACCAGACTGCTCGATCCACAGCCAAGCCACACTCGAAGAACACAGGCATACAAACAGACAGACAGACAGACAGACAGACAGACACCATGGGCATCGACCCCTGCCAGAATGCGCTTGAGTCGAGGCCGACTGGGAGCTGCCCATCCTCAAGCCTCCATACAGGCATCACACATGATACCAGTGCTCGTGGCCACAAGCGCAAGTTGAAGGCTGTAACGCCCACTGCAGACAGGCAGGACTCTCATGCAGCCAACGAGGCGTATGATGGAATTTCAGAACACCTTCCGCCCAAGAAGAAGACGTCCAAGGCGAAACCCGCCGGAGCTGGCGGTGGCGAGAAGCGTCTGCGACGGTCTGTCCGATCCCAACACCTGTGGCCATTTAGACCTGCTTCCAAGGTGGCCTTCGGGAGTACCATTGAACTAACATGCTTGCGATATCCCAGATTCCGCGACAAACCACCTGCCTCCTTCGCTGTCATCCTCGACCGTGCTACGACACAGCGATTCTTCGTCCTCTCCCGCACCCGAGGTGGCACCCAAGACTGCCCAGAACTGTACCTTCAAGTGTCCGGCAGCACGGGCAACATCTACATCGCCCGTCAGCCCACCTGCGACTGTCCTCACTCAAGAGCCGGCAACCAGTGTAAACACGTCATTTTCGTCCTCAAGAAAGTTCTCCGCGCCAAGCCCCAGTATGTCTACCAGCTGGCCCTCCTCAGCACCGAGCTGAGGGAGATCGTCGACAGCGCTCCCGACGCAACCACGACGGAGGGTGGTTCCAATCACAAGGACAACAATCGCAAGCCGGTCGAGGGAGACTGCCCCATCTGCTTCGAAGAGTTGGAATCTGGCCGGGGCAAGGAGCAGCTGGTCTGGTGCAAGGCTGCCTGCGGCCAGAACATCCATCGGCAATGTTTCGAGATGTGGGCCGCCACAAAGCGCCAGGCAGGCGGTGGCGCCGCCGTCAAGATTCCCTGTCCATTCTGCCGCAGTTCCTGGGAGGGTGATGAAGAGTTCACAAAGGCCATCGACATCAAGCAGGGGAAACTCACCCGCGAGGGTTACTATAACGTCGCTGACCAGGTCGGCGTCAGCACCCGGCGAGACTATCGCACATACAGCCCTTGGTGGGGGGGTCATCATCGCCATCGCCGCGGGTTCTTCTAGTGACTGGTCACTCGTGGACCTACGGTCTTTTTGTGCAAGACAATCGAGCCTGGCCCAAGTCCCACCTACTTCTGTTCACCGTGCTCGCATTACCAAAGTAATAACCATGAACGCTGCAGGCTGTCTGGTAGTATATCCGAGAGAATGAACCATACTGGATTTTTTTCTTCACGTATGTCATGTCAGCAGCTGTGAGCACACTTCTCTAGGACTCACGAATAATGCTGAACAGGCTTCGCACCATCGTGAAAGGCCGTGCTGGTTCAGGAGGGATGTTTCACGGGCCCAATCCAGATACATGGACTGCTACCGTCGAGTCACCCTCCATGTGCATTAAAATCCAACTTCCTGACTTCATCGAAAAGAGACAACTTGGCAGCTTCCCGAAACTGCGGTCCAATCCTGCCCTTTTGTGTGCGTAATTCGTAACCACCAAACGCCAACATTAGCTAACGTCCTCCAGCGGTCTGCTGGTCCGATGCACCGACCAGGAGAACATATCCGAGCTTGAGAGATTGTCATAATTGGGAGCTTATCTCCGTACGATCAAAAGAGGGAGCTTGGGGTGACGGCAATGGGCTCAACTAAAGTCTTCAGGTTACGCATGTGTTAAAGAAAATCGTTCCATCTTTAAAGATGGCATGAAAGACAAGTGGAACTCATCAGGCGTTGTCTTGAAGGGGGAGCCATTCCAAAAGTACATCCATAATAAAGCATATGTAGCTGCTTGTCAAAGTTATAGTCAAGCCTCAGGCTGTTGGCTTCCTTGCCCGCCTTGCCTCCCCTCTTCTAGAAGTGTCCTGGGTTCCACAGCGCTTTCTCGAGAGTCGGACGATCTCTCGGCGCAGCTCTTCTCCTGTCGGGTTACGAATAATCCAGCATGAATACTTTTTCAAGTCGTAACATGACAGGTATCATGTCTCGGGTTCTTGGGCGCAGGCCAACACGGTAGTCATCGCAACAGATTCTAGGGATGCGTTGGCTGGCACTGCTCTGGCCTTCATTTATGAACGTTCTAACATCCCTTTAGCCCTCAGTGGTGGATTGATCCAGAGCGCTGCGAATAGTCCAGGCGTCTTCACAGACGGACCTTTAAGCATGACGACTGGCGCGCTCCAAACGACAGGTTTAGTGATATATACGCGACTTTGCACGGCGGCCAGTCAACGAACAACAAGTTCACCGGATCAAAGCATTGTGGCAGTGACTCTTTTGCCACCTCTAATCTCAATATGAATGTTATAGTTGGAGTGAGATACTCAGGCTTGACCAACACGTTGGCGTATGCGTCCAAGTTAATCATCCGCTGATTGGGGCACCGTGCAAGTTGTTGAAAGGATTTGCTGGGGGTAAAGTAGCGTCCTAAGAGACGTTGTGGTCGTTCTCGTGGACGACACACCAATTGCGAAGCTCAATTTCATTTTGCGATTGTGGAGAGTCCGCTCTTGACGCATCGACACCACAAATAAGCACGGGATCTGGAGGGACCAACCATAGACTTTAATAACTTGTGGTTATCATCAGTGACCACAAGACCAAGCTCGCAGTCGACCTTCTTGTCGTCGTCTACTATCCAAGCTTCATCTACAACGCCAAGTACCAATGTCCTTGCGAGCACATCGCTGTTGACCAGCTTCTCCTTGTCGCCGACTCTTAGTATTATACACAGCTCGGATACTATACTCGCCTCGACACCCAATTCTCACTCCGCGTCTACATTGAGCGATAGGTATTTCCAATCGACTTCGCGGTCATCTACCAGTACTTACTCGACGACCGTCCATCCATCGACCTCGACACCGGTTACACCGAGTACATTTTCCTCTCCCAGCAGCGTGTCACTCGACAGGGCTTGGTGCCTCTTCAACAACTCTCGCTCCCTCGTCATTATCTTCTGCATCCACGACACCATCGGTAGCCTCCCCGACCGTACCATCCCCCAGCTCACGACTGAGCAGCACTTCAAGCTCTTCATCCCGGGCCTCGGCAAGCTCAAAGACACCATCGAGTCTGCTGCAGGCTGTCTCGTGAAACAGGAGTGTTATGACCCATCCAACATGCAGGTCACGAAACAGGTCACAGGCAAACAAGGACCAGGTGTCATGACTCAACGTCAGACAACCAGCAAGGATTACGTAACCCAGGGTTAGGGTTACAAGCTGCAACCAATCAGGAGGGGACCGGAGCAGTCGACGATCGGTCCTCGCGGTCCAGGCAGTGGACCGCAATAACCGACCACCGACTCTTACGGTCCACACTGAAGAGCTGGATATATAACCACACTTTCATTACCATTAGATAGATCATTGTACATAGCTCTTCAGTCGTCAATCTAAGTATTCATTTGTCATACAATTGGATAGCCCCAAAGGCAGTGAACACTTGCACTCTCATCAGGACTTATACGTTTCCGTATTCAAGGACTTACACTTTGATATCGCTCTTGTTAGCATAAACCCAATCAGTACTTAAGAAATCTTCGGATAACTGCAGTGCTCATTACAAGGAGCCTAGGAAGCTCAATAACGTCGGTCCAAATCAGTCCGAGCACAATCCCACCAATTTCCTCCCAGGGCATCACGAACTTGATTTCAACACTGTATCTGCCGACTTTAAGCTCCATGATTCTGCCACGGTCCGGCAGTCCAACAACCTCCAGCTCCAGTGCGCTGCTCTTAGGCCCGTCATCCACAGGTTCTCGCAGGCAGAGCTATAAAATCGCGACCTTCTCTATAGAGAGTCTAGTCAGTGAGTCTCCAGTAACATCGATTTTCTCATCATCTATTGGCATGCCGGACGACGTTATCTCAAACCTTAGCCAGATACTGTCGGTGCTCTCCAGCTTATCATCCTAACCTTATCTACTTATCATGCCTCAGACCTGAATCCCTCGACATCGGTAGTCTACTTTTGCTTGCCCCTACATCTTCGAAACCAGTTATTACGCTTTCTCCACCGACCTAGGAGTTTAGATCATCCAGGATAACGACGAGTTTTTTGTCAGCTGAAAGCCCCTCGACCGGGGGTTCTGCTATTGTGAGTACGAGTCGGACAGGCGCGCCCCCCGTCCACAAGCAGCATTACCTCGCGGAGCTTCCAAGAGAAAAACAAGCGGAATGAACAGTACCGCGACAATAACCAGCACGACTTGGGTGACTATTGAAAGCGCGGAGTATACGACTATCACCGTTTGGGCGGGCACCACGCCCCCGCCACCGACTGTCACAGTCTGTCCATTATGTTCCCACGACATGGAAACTGGGGCACCGTCGGCTCCTGCTGGGCTCCGAACACCTTTGGCAGCCAACACCGAGTACATTAGATAGGATAGAGAAGAGTATCTCCTCTACTACTGAGACCGAGATCCGCACACTAAGTCCAACAAGTCCCCCTCCAGCTTATAAGCCCAGTCAGCAGCCAAAAGGCCCAGTTAGTCCACCAATAACCAGCCCCAGCCTACCCGTTGACCACCTCACACCCAATCGGCACGTCGACGGGGGATATTTGGACAACGATCCCACCCTCAATCCATACAGCGCGGATCAGGGAGGGATCGGGTGCTCAGACCAAGGCAACGTTCGGATATTTGGTGCACCGATTTGTTCCCTTCGCAGTCCTTACTGTTTTGGTGGGTTTCTTGCGCTAAATACATTTAAAATAAAACAAATATCGCCACGTTGGTCACACGATAGGTTCCCTCCAGGGTTCTGAACGGCAACATCCGCCTGCAGTGTTTAGCGCACGTGGCGAACCTCGCCGCCGCTTTGGCTACTCAAGGAAATATAACAGTACGTATGCGCTAATGAGGCTCTTTGTGGTGTACTAGTTATCAAAGTCGGCTTAGGATAAAGCAACGGTTGACAACCCTTACTTATATACAGGGTTTATAATATGTGGGCGTTTGGGCAGTAAAATAGTTGTTTTGACAAGGTCTTCTTGCTTCGGACAAATCTTCGTTTAGATTGATTCGTAGAGCCTGGTCTGAACGTCGTCTGTTCTCTCTCTCTCTCTCTCTTTTCCCCGAGAAAGTCTACTCCGGCAATTTTCTTGACTGAATCGCTGAACAAAGGGGGAAGGGGTGGTGTGGAGGAAGAGATAGTCTTGGACAGTGTGGATCGGATGTTCACGTCCCCGCTCCTGCATATCGCTCAGTGATGCTCATGGTCGTATGGATTGTGGATTTTGCAAGTCCCACGTGTTCCAAGGCCAGTCCAATATGGTAGTCGATGAGTGCAATACCTGGCTCACCCCAGGGGGGCCTGAGCTCAGATAGTTCTGGTCCCGAGTGATAGTTTGAAAGCAGGCGACAAGTATTCCTAAAGCAGAATGCTTACACCTGAACTTGAAAAATAGTGTGGGTACTAGGTGGGATGTAGTTATGAAGAAATTGTATGCAGCTTTGATCCAGATTTGCCATGCTTTGCCGACGTTTCGATGCTATTAGTATCATTAAACATATCCCCGGCAAGGTCGGAACTGTGGTATCACCGACGATGCATCTCGAAATGATACACAACGACCTGATGATGTCCTGTCCTCGTTCTGCATCTTTCCATTGTGCGGAGGCCAACGGATCGTCGGTGTATACAGTTAGTCTTGACGAATGGCGTGCTGGACTTGAAACCTGGCATCTTCTTGCGCCACACACACACACACACAACTTCAAAAGTATAGGGTCCGTACTTTAAGTAGCCAACGTGCTGGGCCTAGGAGATAACTACCCGGATGGGATGGTCTTTTAAAAATAGTAGGATGCCATGGTGGTAACCTCTGCAGCAGAGCGAGGAAAAAGCAGGCCACGGGACCTCCGCGTGTGGGTGTCCCTGGGACCTGCACCCTCCCAAGCCAGTCAGCATGACCCCCTTTTTCTCATTTCAGCCTGCATCATAGCAGCATAATAGCGGAAGAGGCGCATACGCCCGCCCGGGAGGCCCCACCGGGACAGGCTGTATTGCTACCGACCACGTGCGCTTTAACCAATCGCAGAGATTATGACCGAGGCACCGGGCTATAATCCCGTGCGCAATGTCGCCTACTGGGATCTTCAATAGCCTCGAGCAGCAGGACCAGCTGCATGTTTGTCAACATAGGGGTTAGTCACTTTCCTGGAGGAGGTGGGGAAAGAAGAAAAAAGAAGAACAGAACAGAACAAAAAAAAAAAAAAGACGCTCAAGGATGTGTCTAGGGATCTTCTCTTTTGGTATGCCATGTTACTCTAGTAGTAGGATGGAGTAAAATGATACTTCGCGTCTCAGGTGGCGATGACGAGATTCTACCCAGATCCCCCATCCTTCAAATCTAAATTCTGACGGAAGTGCGGCACTCTGCCCACGAGGCTCTTTGAGAGATGTATATAAAATTGCCAAGGTCCGTCGATTTTCTTTTGACAGGCAACAACCTGGCCTGGTCGAACGATCTCCAGTCAGCCCCTCTGATCTTCCCGTCTTTTTTTTTGTTTGCCCCCCTTCGCTTTCCTTCCTTCCCCGGCCCTGTATCCGATCCACCCCGTTTCGGCTTACAAGTGTGGCTTGTGGGCTTGGACGCCATGTTATCCCTCGCACTGCTGTCTTTGGCGCCCGCCGTGGCCCTGGCTGCATCTTCTGCGTACGTCCCCTCGCTCACCACATGCCCAGACGATACTCTGGTGAGGTCTGCAGATGGCATCTCCACCTCCGAGGCCAGCTGGGTCACCTCGCGCAAGGCAAATGCCGACGCTGCCCTCCAGGCGTGGCTGGCCACTGCGCTGCCTGATGTCGACACCACAAGCTTGCCCACCATCGCACTGTCGTCCTCGGGCGGTGGCTTTCGGGCTTTTCTTGTTGGTGCCGGTGTGGTCAAGGCCCTCGACAGCAGAGACAGCAATGCAAGCACTGCCGGACTCTATCAGGCCCTCACGTACCATGCTGCCCTCTCAGGGGGAGCCTGGTTACTGAGTTCTCTCATCACTGGGAACTGGCCCACGATATCCTATCTGGAGACCAACGTATGGGAGGCCCAGCTGAGCGGCGGAATCCTGAACTCGAGCAGCTCCGCAACCGTGGCCGACTATGGACAGATCGCCGAGGACATCATAGCCAAGGCCTCAGCCGGCTTTCCGGTCTCTCTGGTCGACGCATGGGGCAGAGAGCTGTCGTACCAGGTCATGGCCGGCGGACAGGGCACTCCGGCCTTCACAATGTCCAACATCACCTCCCTGTCGAACTTCACATCTTTCAATGTCCCCTTCCCCATCATGACCGCCACCAAGATCAACTTCTTGACAGGGGAATGTGCTCCCACCGAGAACGAGGCCATATTTGAGTTTAACCCTTACGAGTTTGGCTCCTGGTCGGATGATGTGTCCGCCTTTGTGAGCACCAAGTATCTTGGTAGCAACTTCACGAATGGGCTGGCCTCGGAGTGCGCAGTGGGCTTTGACAGGGTTGACTGGGTCATGGCGACGTCGTCCGACATCCTGGAAGAGTTCATCTGCGACACCGCTCTCCAGGTTGATGTCACGGAGGATTTCCCCAGCTCCATCGTTGGCATCATTGAGGAGTACACCCCGACAACCGAGTATGGATATTCCATCCTGGCCAACCCGTTCAAGAGCTTCAACTCCACCACGGCAACAGCTGCCAGCTCCGTCTCCGGGCTCGACACCCTGTACCTCGTCGACGGGGGCGAACCAGAGCACAACGATCCGATCCTCCCGCTCCTGGAGCCCAGCCGCAACGTCTCGGTCCTCATCATCAGTGACAACGGCGCCGATGATGATGACTATCCCGACGGCGCGGCCCTGGTGGCTGCATATGAGGCCACGCTGACCGGACGGTTGGCCGGACGGTTTCCCCAGGTGCCCTCTGCGGGCAACTTCAGCACGCAACAGGCGCAGTTCTTTGGATGTGACGAGCCGGATGCGGTGACTGTCATCTACCTGCCCAACGCAGACTGGACCTTTGCTTCCAACACGTCGACGCTGCAGCTCGAGTACACGGCCGCCGAGACAGCGGCGATGATCACCGATGGCTACGAGGTCGCGTCCCAGGGAGGAGACGAATCGTGGGCAACCTGCCTCGCCTGTGGTCTTATGGTGAAAGAGGTTGACTCAGCGAGCCTGCCCAGCGGATGTGATGCGTGCCTGTCAGAGTATTGTTGGTATTTTTGAGGAGATGATGATGTACGGGCCTGACTCCGAAAACCAAGGGATCGGAATGGCGGAAGGGTGTCGTATAGACATAGAAACACAAACGAGGAACATTATCATGCTATCACATCCTGTAATGAAAGCATATTCATGAAATACAAGAACATAATTAATGCCTACCTTGATGTACGTGCACTGTGGCGGAGTCTTGCCTTTGACTTACTACTTAGTTGGTACTTACTAACCAAGTGTCAGTCCACAATGTATTACGGATCCCTTTTGGAGGAGGGAAGAGAGAGAGAGAGAGAGAGAGAAAAGATAAAGAGCCAGCTCCGCAGGCCCGTTCTACGTCAAACAATGCCCAAGTAAATTCATGCCCAAGGTTGATTATCTAATCACGCTGCACAATCTAGAGTGGGCCCGGCGTAGACGTGTCGTCACCCATTCGATCCGGATCATTCCCCAGGGCCACATGAACCACCGTCTGGACACACGCACACACTCACACACACAAAGCTCCTCCTTCTCCTCCTTCTCCTCCTCCTCCTCCTCCTCCTCCTCCTCCTGCTGCTGCTGCTGCTGCTGCCTGAGAAATCCCGTCCTTAACGCTGAGCAAGCAAGCCTGCGCGTTGACAAGATGAGCGACTCCAGTCCCGCTGGTCTTGGTTTCTCAAAGTTTGTTCCTCCCAAGGATGTCGAAACCCACAAGGATATTCAGTACTGCTCGCAGGGCCATGTTCGGCAACGCCTAGACCTGTATCTGCCGAAGCCCGAGTCCCGCAGACCCGGAAGGATCCCGCTCATCGTTTACATTCACGGTAAGTAAACCCGCCCCCCTCCAGCTCGAGGTCTCATCATTGTTCGGCTGGAGAAAGAGACGGAGGGAGAAGGGAGGGACACAGAGACACAGAGGGACATTAGAGGCTGACAAATAGTCCCCAAAAACCCCAGGTGGCGCGTTCATGTTTGGTTCCAAAGAGTCTACTCTGCTCCCTGGCCGACTGCTCTCCAAGGGAACTGCCATTGCCTCGCTGGACTATCGCCTGAGCGGTGATGCCATCTTCCCCGCCTCGGTGGAGGACTGCAAGTCTGCCGTGCGTTGGCTGCGGGCTCATGCCTCCGAGTATAATCTCGACGCGCATCGCATAATTGCGTGGGGAGAGTCAGCGTACGTTGTGTCGCGATTCCTGCCTTCTCGTCCTGGGGGCTTGAGGAGTCTCGAGACCTTTGTGACTACCGAGACCACAAAGGGTGGTGTGACTCGGAGACTTTTTCTTGTGCGACAGCTAAAAGGAAGTGACCACTCCTACTGGCTTGAGGAGGGCCACGGATGGTCTATATACTTGAGTATATTAGCTGTCGGATGCCAGTCTCTCTCTCTCTCTCTCTCTCCACGCTTCTTTGTCTCAGAGAAAGATTTCCAAAAACAACCTCTCTTTTGTTTGTAACCAGTTGAATACTGACGCCCATGATATCACCTCAGCGGTGCCCACCAGGCCTCTATGCTGGGGGTCACATGTGCTAGCTCCAGGGGGGACGAGTTCGACGTTGGGGACCATCTCGACACCTCGAGCGCCGTCTCTGGTGTGGTTGCCTACTATGGTCCGACGGATTTCCTCCAGATGGACAGCCAAGCTCCCAAGGACGGCAAGAGTATGCTGCACGATCCTGCCGACAGCCCCGAGTCGAAATACATCGGCGGTGCCATACAGGAGGTCCCAGACAAGGTGGCCCGAGCCAATCCTGTCTCTTACATTTCCGACGACGAGAAGCCGCCCCCCTTCTTCCTCGCGCATGGGACCAATGATCACGTAGTGCCGTTGTTACAGAGTGTGTTGCTGCAAGAAGCACTGGAGGGGGTCGGTGTGCCAGTGACCTTGCACGAAGTGGAGGGGGCTGATCATGTCTTCCTCGGGGCGTCAAAGGATCAGATGAACGCTCTAGACGCTGCGACGGATGAGTTCTTGGCCTCCATCTTCGGCTGAGCAATTATAGATATACGAGTAGACGCTGAAGCCTGCACGAAGGCGATTTTTGATCTTGGAAAGAAGAAGAAGAAGAGAAGTAGCCCATTGAACTTGTATCACTCTGGGCTATGACACTTCACAATAAACCCATGCTGCCTCCAGCAGGCCCATCAGACTACTTACTGGGCCTAAAATGTAGTCTGCAGCTCAGGATAGCCTCTGGCCTGAGCCTCAAGGTCGGCAAAGACGGCTTCAGACGCGTCTTTTCCGAGATGCTCCATCCGTGCCGTGTCCTCATCTTCGAGCCTCTCCATCTCCTCGATGGGCTCCTCCTTCTCCTTGTTCTTCTCGTCCTTCTCATCTGGCCGCAGGGCCTTGGCGATGCCCGAGGATTCACCCACAAGAAGGAACTGCGCGTTGGGGATGAGGTGCTTAGGAAGGGTTCCCATCCAACGCAGCGATCGAAATTCGTCGAGGATCTATGCACACGTCAGTCACTAGACAACACCTATGAGCTTCGGCTCAACTTACGTCCTTGGAGAACTCGGGAGTGCCTGGCAGCTGAGTGTTTGCGGGGGCAGGATACTGCGGGTTACGAGTGCTGACGATCCAGCTACCCTTCTCCTTGAGACCCATGGCCGTCTGGACTTGATCAAGCTTTTTGGGGAGGGTCAGCATGTATGCCAGGTGGCTCTCCCTCCCGGTAGTGGTGATTGCGTATACACCTTCGCCAAAGGGAGAGGCCGCAGGAGAGTGGCGGTCGACACCAGCCTTGGTCTGGTAATCGTTGGATGCCAGGAAACTCTTCTTGAGCTCATCGAACGAGGCATCGCTCTTCTCGACAAAGGCAATCCAGCGGTCCCGTCCAGACTGGGGCAGAACCTTCTTGGGGACGGCGATCAGACGAGAGTTGCCAGCATCGCCAATCGGCCCGTCCCCAAGCTTCGCGTCCATCGGGATGGGCCTGAGGATGATGTAGCTGCGAGCAATGTCGCTAACTTTTTCGGGGTGGTCAATGCCGATGCGACCGCGGAAGAAGAAGTAGATGATGCCCTTCTCGAGGATGCTGGAGGGCGTCGAGCCGTTCCGGCCGTGAGGTTCGACAGCGCTGTCTTGATTCGTGACCTCGGTCTTCTTCTGTTCAGACTTGCTCCCGTCGTCGTCGTCGTCGTCGTCGCCGCCGTCGTCGTCATCGGCCTTCTCAGCGGTAGTGTCATCCACCACCTCGCCCGCCTCCTCTTCCTTGTTGGCTCTTTGAGTGTGGGAAGACCGTGTCAGTGGACAGTACGCAATTTCGTTGCAGAGAGTCTTTGTAGGGATTCCAACCAACCCGCTCAGAGACTCGTCCAAGGTCAGCTGTTTTCCCGCGCTGTCCTCCTTCTTGGGAGTTTTGGATGGAGGCGACGGGGCGGACTCGTCCAGCTTATGCTTGTCGCCGGTAGTAGCCCCCCTGCCTGATCTCGTCTGGGTCATGGTGGCAGCTGGGGTGGTTCTTTGGTCTGGGCTACTCGGAGGGTGAGAGCTGGATGGGCGTTGAGGTCAAAGGGGCGTCTTGTCGGTTCGTGAGGAAAGAAGACGTCCACCTGGCACCAGCACGTACACAGTGCACTCACTGTAGACCTGCGAAATTCAGCTTGGGTCGCACTTTCCCCAGTCGCGCAGAGACGCGTCGTGCACTACAATAGACGAATGTCTCATGGATGATGTCATGTTTGCCATCGTGACCTAATCATTACATCGTTAGAACGTAATGACTTATTCGAGTAGGCATTTGAAAATTAGCCCCTCGTCTTTACTAATCAATTTATCTACAGATGTCAAAGTGATGTCGCTGACGATGCTTGGTGATGTCAAATATGCATCTCAAAGTCATTATTTACTGGCGATGGCCGCAATTACTACATAATTACAGTAGGTCAGCGAGTCAGTCTATGGCAATTCACCTCCAGGGTCAACGAAAGTGGTATGCTGGTATGCTGGTATGCTGAGAATAAATATATCGCTCAGGACTCTTATTTAATCTGGCCAGTGTTGGATGATCATTTAAAATCCAAGTTTATTAATTATTTAAAGAGGTTTTGCTTCTACTAACTTTGTGTCACTTCATCACTGTAACAGACTTGCGAGGCTGCTCGCCAGTCCCCATACAGTTCCTTATTCCCGGCCCTTCACCAAGTATTTACCCTTACCCCTCACCGCTCTGGCCTGCACTGCGGCTGCTGAAAACTCTTCCACAGCAGTCAGTCCCCCCTCCTGACTTGACCGGGTGCAGTTGCCCAAATCACCACTCATTCACGACGCCTGCGCCTGCTCCACGACTTCGTCTCTCTCTCTCTCTCTCTCTCTCTCTCCATATCAACTTTTCTAACTGTAAGCTACAACGAAAAGCAGCGATCATGCTCTCTCATCCATCACAAGCAACATGACACAAGCCTCCGACAACAGCTACACACCTTCATTCATCGTGAGGAAGTCCCCTGGAGCTGGACAAGGGGCCTTTGCAGTCCGTGATATCGTCGCCGGGACGGTGATACTGCGGGCTGACAAGTTGACGGCGCATGTTATCCTCAGGGAGTATCGTGGCGAGGTGTGCTGGGAATGCTTCGCATACGACCGCGGCAGAAAGCTAGCCCTGCGTGACCAGACCCGTGGCCTCGCGTTCTGCTCACAGCAGTGTGAGTCAATATTCTTGGCGCGAGGGCACGATGGCGTCTGCCTGGAGGCATGGGCTGCGGTGGAGAAATCGTCCAAGCTGAAGTCGCGAGCACCAGAGGACGGGGCAGAGGACGGGGCAGAGGAGGAGACCAATAATACGGCACAGAGCGACACGAGCCCTACAGCGGTGGATATCGACGAGGCCTGGCGTGCTGCGGCACCTGCGGCTGCGTCCATCGTGGAGGCGCGAGCCAGAGGACCCCAAGCAACCAAGGTGCACAGGAGAGCCCTCCAGCAAGCATTGTCGAGCCCGCCACCCCCAGATATCCTCAGTTTCCAGACTCACGCGATCCTGACCCAATACACTGACCCGGCCTCCTGGGGGTCCACCCTGTCGCTGGCCCACGAGCCTTGTCCGTACGCGTCAAGGCGAGAGCTGGACCATCACGTCAGGTCATACCTGCACCTCCTGGCAGTCTTACCAGAGGCCCTACTGCCCCTGGCCAATGAGCAGACACTACGTACCATCAAGTGCCGCGAGGTGCATAATAGCTTTGGCATTCGGTCCTTGGAGGACGGGGGCTCTGAGTTCTTCGGCTTTGGCGTGTGGCCCTGCGCCAGCTACTTCAACCACAGCTGTCTCCCAAATGTGAACAGGCGCAGGGTCGGGAGGACATGGGTTTTTCAGGCAAGAGGTCATGTGCAGGACGGTCAGGAGCTTTACATCTCGTACCTGAATGGGGAGGAAGACACCCTGACTACATCAGAGCGGCGGGCAAGGTTGAGGAAGCACTGGGGCTTCGACTGCGCCTGTGAGAGATGTCGTCGTGTGGTATGATCATACCTCCTGAAATAAAGAGAGAAAAAAAGGAAGAGAAAGAAAAAAAGAATAAAAAGAGCAAGCACACAAAACCCAGTTGGAGAGACTCTCTGAGGGTCATTAGCATTCATTGATTGGGATAGTTCATGAATAGAGAGGAAGGGGGTGGGGGAGAGCGTGCGTGTGAGCAACCGCCTGCAAAGGTTCCTTCAATTCGGGCAAAATCGCAACGGCACCAGGCACAATCCGTTCGTAGGATTTCACGATGCCTGTGCAACCCACATTGTGGAATAAGCTTAGGCAGAAGCTTGGGCAGATTGCCGGAAATGCACCCCGATGCAGCTAGAGAGGTGACCTAAGTGGAAGGACTGGGCGCGCTCATGCGAAAAACAGTATTGCTCTATCAGCTCGGACCAATGTGCTGTTAGCATTTGACCCCCAGCAGCATCCACACCCTCGCCGAATGTGGCACGGTAGCAAGTTATGCGCCGCCTAGGTAATAAATTCGGAATGAGGCCTGCTGGCGGAGGTTCTTCTCTCTCGTTTGACGAAGGCTCCCAGGTCCCCCATCCCGTTTTCACATAATTACCACACCTCCTGCCGGCGCCGGCTCATTTGGCCAGAATCTGGGCTGTCCCCAGAAGTCCACAACATCTTTACAACAACAACAACAACAACAACACCACCTCCTCCTCCTCCTCCAGTCACTACCTAAGTACTTACGACCATCTACAACCATGCGGTCACCTATCCTCGTCGTCTTGGCAGGCATAGCCAACCTTGGCCTCGTCCTGGGCGCCTCTACCACCTCTACGAACTCCATTCCCAAGTCCACACAGGCCTCCTCGTATCTATCTGATGTGTGGGCCGGCCAAGGCCCCACGCCGACCTGGGCGACGGGCAAGTACGCGACGACTCTCGCATCGGCCCTCTACAGCATCGAGACCTCCTTCGGCGGCCGTTCCGACTACACCTCCATCGTCGACGCCATCTACTCTGCCGCGTCCAAGGGCGGCGGCTCCGAGGCCGTTGCGTCCCTCAGCGTGTCTCAGTGGAACTGGGGGGACATTACCACCAACGGCTGGTACACGAGCAACGTCCCCAAGTCTATGCAGACTGCGGTCGTCAAGTTCGACAGCGCCTGGGAGAGCGCCATAACAAGCGTCGAGGCCAAGGCCACAGCCACGGGGAATGCTGCCGCCCCGAGATGTACGGGCATGGACATGGTCGGCGTTGCGGCTGGCGTCGCTGGTGTTGCCGCTGTCGCTGGTCTTTTGTGAGAAAGGTTACTCTATCTCAAAAGAAGACAATTTACCTCGTGGGGGGCCTACCTGGGACAAACGTTACTCATTGTGTGGAAATCAGCAGCCGTCTGTAGCATACTTCAGCCTGCTACATATGCAACAGAGGTCATGCTGTCTGACGTGAAAGTTGGTGGGGGAGATAATTAAATAGAGTCGATACTGAACAATGGTTTTTGTTTCGATCATCCGATACTAGTCGTTTGTATATACACTTAATTTGTGCTCCGTTCTGAATTTTTGCTGCACTGACCAGAGCCATCAGAACCTTTTGGTGAGAAAAGGTCGTCTAAACTCCTGTCTTCTCATATTATAAACAGTGTAATGTCTTGCGAGTCTGCACATACAAAACTTAAGTTCACTCAAGAAGATTACTCGAATCATTTTACACATGAAGAGAGAGAGAGTAGTGTCATGGGTAGTAGTGGTGTGTAATTATTTGAAAACCGCAATTTCCCTTACCATTTCGGTCAGTGTGACTAGACTGCCAGTCCACCCTTTTCTCTCTCTTTGGTTTCCCCCCACCCTCCTTTTGAAATATGTAAGAAAACCCCATGGCTTTAGAGCTCTGTGCTCTCTTGCCCTACTCCTCAAGAGCTCCGGAACCCTCAACGCCTTCATCGTAACAAATGACAAAAGTAATAAAGAGAAAAGAAAAAAATATATACATGAAAGTATCGGGTGGTCCTGTCCCGACCCCTTTTCAGTTCCACACGGCCCGCTGTCCGCTCCGACTCATTACCAACATCTCAAAACCCTCCACGCGATTTCTCAGGGCGGCGTTCTCCTTTGCCAGGCCCCTGTTCTTCCTCTCCAGATGTGCAATGTACTCGGTGGCCTTGCTCAGGATGGTGGCCTTGTTGAGCTTGTGCGCAGGCGTCACCCCGCCGAGGTCCTCGTCGCCGTCGAGACCAGCCTCGGCCTTGATCTCCTCCATGACGTCGGCCCCGTCGTTGTTATTGTCGGCGTGCTCAAGGCGGTGGACCATGACGCGCAGGGCGGGGACCGAGTCACGCAGAGCCGCGATCTTGTCGTTGAGGTTGGTCCGGTACCTCTTCTCGATCATGTTATGGGCGGTCTTCTTGGGGCCTAGGGTGGGCCTGGTGCTTGAGCCTTCCTTTGAGGATGATGCCGACGTATGGCGGCGCTGGGGCGGGGGCGGAGAGCATGATGAGCGTGGTGAGGATGGCGACGAGGAGGAGCAGGCGTCTGATGACTTCCTCTTGAGGCTGTTGCGGGCTGGGTATCGTCTGTCTTTGGCTGATGAGAGCTCCTGTGGGGAGGGCAGGCCAGAGTTGGTCATGGCAGACACCGATAGAGGTTGTTGTTGTTGTTGTTGTTGTTGTTGTTGTTGTTGAGACATGTTGAGGTTGTTGAACTGTGGTGTCTGAAACAGTGGCCTTGTATCGTTGACTCCCTCACGGCCGAACACGACGTCGTCAAGTCCAGTGTTCCCAACGTCCATGGAATCCAGGACAGGGCTCACGATAGGTATGGACGAGAGGTCCGGGCTGTCAAGAAGCTCGCTCTTGAGGAAGAAGTCGGACTCTGGAGACTGTTCAGCCTTGTCCCAGGCAGACCAGTCCTCCCCAGCACCCGAGTTGGAGAAGGAGAAGCCGTTGAAGATGGGAGAGATGGGGGACCCAGATCCTGGCGAGGGTGCCGAGTCGGTGGTAAGCTCTGCGGCACTCCAGTCCTCTATGGAGTTATAGACGGGCACAGAGAAGCTTGGGGGATATGTCTATAATAATAGCAGAGACAAGGTTAGATAAAAGCGATTGGAGGACTTAAGACGGGGACGGGGACCCAGGACAATATCAGGGAAATTATAAGAAAAAGAGAGAGAAAGGGTGCGAGAGGGGCTGGTGAAACCCAACTAGGGGAAAGTGGTATGATATTTCCTCGGTGGGCTTATATCGTTTGGAGCAACATATGCAGCCTCCCGGGCTAGCGTGGCGGGGGAGAAAGCAGGCCATATAACGTTTCAATGGAAGCACAGAATGGCATGGAAAGCAGGCAGAGAGAGAGGAGCAAGACATGGGGAAGTGTGATAAGTGGGTCACTGGGGCCCAAAGACAGATAGGAAACATCAAAAACTGACCTGTTGTCGCTTGAGAGTGGAGGTTGAGGAGGAGGAGGGCTGCTGAGGGTATGTGCCGAACAACATAGATTGTTGGCCGACAGCTTGCAAGTCTGCCAGATTGAAACTGTCCATCTGATTGGGTATTTGGAGCGCTTTTGTGTGTGTGGTGTGTGTATAGTGTGTGTCTCTTCAGACGCTGTGTAAGGTGTAAGGTACCAAGGTGTTACTGATAGATGGGCCTTGCTAGGTGATCAGGCTGAGGAGAGCAGGAGGAGGGCTTGTTTGTTTTTCGAGGAGAGGAGGGTCCGCTGCGTGTCTGGCGTGGGACGGTAGTGGTTGTAGTAACAGCAGGGGTGTTGTCAATATCGAAAGTTGTTCCGTGTGGTTCAAGGTTGGGTGACTGATAAGTTTCTCTGGGGAGACTCGAATGCGTGATGTTCAGGGTTGGGTGATGGTTCTCGAAGGGGTAGTTGTGATGGAATATTATTACCAAATCCTTGGTGGAATGATGAGGTTATCGAGCCGTGGCCCAAGACATCTGATGGCAGATACATCCCAATAGATATATACCTGCCATCTCGTCTTGGGAATTCTCCTGGCGCCTGACGGGGCCTCGGGACTCTTCGGCGAGAACCTTGGAAGGGGGAGGGATGAGTGTGTGGCCCTTGGCTTCTGGGACCGACGACCTGCCGGAGGACAAGGATCGCGACCTTTAGATGCTGTGTGATGGTGGACCCTTCAAACTGTCGATTATCGATCTGGCATCATACGAGTGGGCAATGCTCTGGGGGGGGAGAAGGGGGGGGGGGGCCGCTCCCGGGCCCTCAGCCAGAGGCCGAGCCCGGATGAGTCCAACACGCACACCCACCCACCCACACACCTCTATGGACTTTTTCAATATGCGCCCAGAAAAGGCGCCCAGAAATTCTCTTATTCAAGGGCACATGGGTCTCGGGTGAGATTCCGAGGCGCGAGGCTAAGAATTTGCAGGGGGGAGGGGAAGGGTGTCTACGGTGCAGTATTTAACGAGTGCTATAGGAATACCTTGAGATATCTGATCTACTGGTGTGAGCAACCACGGCCTACCTTATCATACATGTTCTCTTCTAACAAATACTAAACTTTTAAACCTCGAGTCCTTCAACTAAACTAACTAAATCAAAACGGCCCCCTCCACCCTGCTTTCCCCCTTTCAATCACTAAACCATGGCGAATTCCGGACTACAGCGCCTGTCATGGTATTCTTTTTTTTCTTCTTCTCCTTTCCCGGCTTGTATTTTTATTTCTAGCTCAAACCCCCCTCCTCCCCCCCCCGGGGGCCGGAGAGTAGTTGTTCGATACCACCTACTACAGTAGTAGACAGGCGGTTAGCCCCGTTGACTTGCATACCATTCCAGTGTTATGGTACCAAGTGCTAAGCTACGCCTCCCTGACAACCCGGTGAAACCCTCCTAGCTTTAGAGGGCCAACCCCCTCTGTTCAGGTTCATGTCAATAAATAAACAAACAAAAACAACAGTCGGGACATATCTACTGTACGTTGGACCTGTTTGGATTTGGTACATAATTTGTAACTTGCAGATATGCGTGCTCTCTCCTCTCTCTCTCTCTCTCTCTCTCTCACAGAGCATACGTTTTACGATGTATGTACTTTGAAGGGGGCTAATTCCAACGGTTCTCACATCTGAGAAGCCCAACCCCCTAGTTCGTCCAATAAACCACCGCGACAGCGATTCATTTAATCGTCGGCAGTGGCCGGTCTTCCATTGCCGAGCGGTGAGTGATGTATCCCTCGGCCCAAAGGCAGCAAGAGAGTGACCATCGTACATAGTAGATCGTGATGAAGTGTAAATCACTCCCAGATGTGAACTGGGTCCCCCCCCTGCGTGTTAAAGCTGTTGGTCGAGATCGCCCGTTCCCTCTTAAGATTTGGTCTTGCAGGCGATATATCACCGCTCGGCTAATCTTGCCCGCTTGACAGCTCAACCCTCTGGGCCACCTTCTGGGCTTACATCACAGTGATCGACAGCGACAAGACCGATCCAGACCCCAAAAGATGCTGCATGGAATTTTTGATAAGATGGCATATTCGGAGGAAATACCCACATGAGAACCATCGTAGGATGCGAATGCGATCCACAAAGATCTGGTCTTCTCGGGCCCATACATGTGAACACATCAATTCCGAGATGGAGATCCTTTCAATGATGGGAAACCCTAGACGGATCATGATGAAACCCAACGTTCCCCCCCCCCCCCTTCTCAGCTCAAGCCCTACCTCCCTCCCCCCCCTTCCTCTCTCCCCCCTGCTTTGTTTGCTGCAGGGTGCTGATGTTCAGACCCTCTTTCTCCTGCTCCTGCAGGTTGTCCCAAGGAATTATTGATTGTAATGTCTCTTTTTGGGTTTTTGTCAGAGGGCCGAGCCGAGCCAACACAGAGTGTGCCGACAAATTGTCCAAAACGAACCATTCTGCTGCAGCTCTGAAAAAAGTGGCGTGATTTCAATGTGGGCCTGAACCGCAGCCCGTCCTGGGGTCGCGCCACAAAGCGGGTGGCCATACCGTGGCCCTCTCAACGTGTGACCGGACGAGGCCGCCTAAATTTTGTTAGGGTTCCAAGTCCCCCGTGCAGCAATTGTCGCTGCGGGACGACCTGGACGAGCATCGAGGGAAGTTATCGTGATGGCCTCACGTGGGAAATTTTCAACTTGCACGCGCCTCCGAGTTGATTTCGTCCGACGCGCGGTCTCGGTCAGCCTTTTTTTTTCTTTTTCTTTCTTCTTTTCTTTTCTTCTTCTTTGCTTTCTCCTCCACTATTACTCATATTGTTACCGACTTATGACCGGAATGCGACCGATCTATGCCTTGCCCCCTTTCAGGAACCCAAAGTCATATGTTAGAAACAAACAAAGTTTCTCCGGACCGGTGCACCCGTACCCGTCATCTTATCACGGTCAGCCACGCCGATCGTCAATATTTCCAGTAATGACCTCAAGTCGTAGTTTGTTTTCAACAAATTGGAACATTTATTGATCACACAGCAAGGTATCAATACAATATCGTCCTCTTGTTAACCACCAGGATTAAAATTTCAGCAATTATTTTCATCCCGCTAGAATTTCACGGCGTCTACAGATAGGGATGCTTAATCGAATTGATCGGACGCTTGCTTCCCTTTGGCACTCTTTCCTAACTTTTGCAGAAATAAAACATCTTTCTTCTTTTTTTTTTCCGGGAGAGGGGGGGGGGGGGCATTTTTCATAACACTTCTCAAGTATCATGGATAGACTGCCAACTTCCTACCGAAATGTCCATCCCAGCCTCGAGAGAAGACCACCTAAGTAGTGTTGTCAATGCTGAGTCACACCTACCACCAGGTCTGTCCACTCTCTATCAAATGAGTGCTTAACTTTCTGCATCGACAAACAAGTGGTGGAGTCCTCCCAGCGTGCAAACAGCCCTTTGCGCCGGAGTAATTACAAGCGCTTTCTCTACTGTGCCACCCTCGTCCTACTTTCCTCTTGCCAAGACCATACCGACCTCCTTCAGGGTCACACTCTCCACGAAGCCGTTCCTTTCATACAACCGCCGCCCTGGCGGGTCTGCAAACAGGGTGATATACGGCTCCCCATCCTCCGGGCTGTTGTCCCTGACATATGCCAACAGATGCTTCAGGATCACGCTCCCCAGTCCCTTCCTCTGATGCTCCGGGAGGGTGGCCATATCCGCGATATGGAAGTACCAGCCACCGTCGCCGATGATCCGACCCATGCCCACAGCCTGACCTTCCGGTTGCCTGGAGGAAGCTGAAGGTGCCTCGGACTCAGTCCCAGGGGAGTAAATAATGTGGCACCCGTACAGGCTCCCGGTGACAGCACCTGCAGCCTGCGCCTCGGTGACGGGTGTGAGGCCGGATGACTTGCGCAGATTGCGGTACTCCGAGATGGAAGGGAACCCTGCGTGTAACGTGTACCCGGGGGGCAGATCGCATGGGAGGTTGTCCAGTCTGGAGGCCATATTGTAACTTGGAAACGAACGTATCGAGGACTAGGTGGCACTGTAAGTCGCTATGTATGAGGAGGAGCTACTTGTGGATTGTCTCAAGATACTGTTTGGCCAGCTGAACTATCATTGAATAGGAGAATAGTATTGGATTTTAAGGTAGGATAAAGTGGAAGTTTCACAACAACATGATTCGTAATGATGAGCACAAGGAAGGGCGTGACCCGGCGCTCGGAGCTCGGGTCTCGAGCGTCTGAACGCCCCAAGCCGGACTTTCCTACAGACCGTTGGCGATATTATCGCCTTGCAAACAAAGAAAGAAACAAGACGAAGGAAAATAACCAAGCTTGGGATTGCAACAAGTAGAATATGCGATTTTACCCATGGATTCTTGCTCGGGGTTTGGAAAAGCTGTCACACTCTTTTACATTCGACCTATGAGGAATTCACTTTATATTTCATGAGAGAGTTAAGCACACCTAGGTGTTCATTACGGGACCGTGCCATCTCGTCTACAGCTGTATAGGAGCCTCAGTAATTACATGCACGCATGTCTTCTTTCTTTGCAGACAAGCTGCCCCCCCCCCCCCACCACCATATAGTTTCATGACAAGATCCGTGAGATCAGTTGTCTGGTCGCAGCCATCTGCTCGGCCTGCGCCTTGCCATTGATCCGCTGCGCCCCCGCCCTCTCCGTAGGGATGTAGAAGTCGTACCTATCCGGGAAGAGAATGATGTTGGCCAGCCTCACGACTTCTGCCTCACCTTCTGTACCCGATCCGCGCTCCCGCGGTCGCCTCTCAGCCGCCTTCTCCTGGTTGCTGCCGCCGCCGCCGCCGCCGTCGTCGTCGTCTATATCCATCATGTCGGCGGGAGGCTCGTCTGGCGCTGGTGTGCCGGCTCTCGTGCCGGGCCTCGTCATGACCTTGCTCCCGTCCCTGCTCAGCTCCCAGGGAGCGAGACCCATGGCCCGCAGGCCCGCATCGCCGCCGACCTCTGCGATCTCGGCCTTGCCGGGCCGCCCCTCGTGCGGTGCCTCGGAGCTGATCGCGCTGCCTGCAGAGTCAAAGTCCGGTCCCGGCTGACCTTGCATAAAGGCCTTCCTCTGTCTGGCCAGGAACAGCGCGTTCGTCTGGGTCAGTGGGCAGGCAGGCGTGTACATGAGCATACTAGGCGCAGGGCGGTCGGGCCTCGGGGTGCCAGGCTTGCTGGGCGCGGTGGTCATGATGCTGTAGGCCTGATCGCAGTGCCAGATGACGTAGTCGCCGGCCTGCAGCGTGGGGACCTCGACCAGGGACCGGCGCAGGCGTAGGTGCGGGTGCCACAGCTCTGTGATGCGCTGGGCGTGGCCTGGCACGGCGCCATGGATGATGGTGGACTGCTCCTCGTCAAAGGCCCAGTTGTCCGGGTCGAGGAAGGCATCCCACTCGGCGATGGCCTCGGGCGATGCACCGTCCTCGTCGTAGCCCGACGTGGGCGGCGTCGTGATCTTGGGGGAGAAGAAGGGCCGCAGCAAAAAGTAGGCCACAGCGAGCTTGGGGCTGGGCAGGACCCGGATGCTGGCCGGCTCGCCCGACGTGAGGGCGAGGATGCCCTGGAACATCCTGAAGATGCTGCACGACCCTGCGCCGTTGTACAGGTCCTGTGTGACGTTGATGCGGCCAGACGGGTCCCACGGGTCAAAGTCCTCCCAGTTGCCACGGAATATAGCCTCGTATGCACCGCCTCGGCCGTAGCCGTCCGGTTCCCACCTCTCAAGGCTGCCGTTGTCGACCTGGGCGATGAGGGTGGAGGCGGCGCTGGTGGTGAGGTTGTCGGCAGCAGAGTTGCCGTTCAGCAGCTGCGGCGCGGCATTGCTGCCCATGATGCTGCTGTCGTGGATGCGCAGGCGGTCCGCGTACGAGATGGGGAACCGCGTGGCGACGCGCGAGATGTCGGCATCGGTGCCCTTGGTCTCCCAAAAGGTCATGGCCCACCTCTGCACGCGCAACACGGAAGGATGGGCGCGAATGGCGATCTGGGCGGGCGTCCAGAACAGCTCGAAGCATGTCGGGTCCTGGGGGATGGTTGGCTTGATGTGGTCTCGGTTGCGGGTGATATACTCCCTCGTCTGCCGGATCCACGTCTCTGTCTGTGTCTGCGAGACGACGCCACGCACGAGAGCAACACCATACCGCTTGAGATCCTGCTCAAAAGGGGCCACCTTGGCCGGGTCGTCAATGTCGGAGAAGTGGATGGTAGGGATGAGATCCGCACCACGGCTCTGGATGTGTTGGATCTCGGCCTTCAGAGCCACCAGCAGACGCCTCCAGGAGTCAGCGATGGCAGCCTCTCTGCCCTGGATGAGGCGGCGCTTGATGTTGGCGAAGCGGGTAGGGAGAGGGATGGGCTCTGCGCCGTAGAAGGACTGCACTGGCGGCTCCATGCTGCCGATTTTGGCAAAGATCTTGCGGCTGCCTATACTGCCTGTATTCTTGGTGACGCGGTGCTGTGAGTGCGTCCTGTGGTGGGACGTCCCGACTGGGGTGCTCGAGGAGCTTGGGGCGGCCGAGGACAGAGGAGTTGTGACTGTGGGCGTGGTGATTGCTGATATTGACATTATTGCTGCTGCTGTTGATGCTGTACTTGTAGCAGCAGCAGCAGCAGCAGCAGTAGTAGTTGTAGTTGTAGTGGTTGTTGCTGCTGCTGCTGCTGCCGCCGCCGCCGCCGCCGCCGCCGCCGTTGTTATTGTTGTTGTTGGTTCTGTTGTTGAGGAGGGGGACGAGGAGGAGGAGGAAGGTCTGGGAGGCGCAAACAGAGGCCCAGCGTCCGAGACTTTGGCAGAAACCATCTTGACGGCTGCAGTGAGATTTTTGGTGCTGAAAACACTATTGCTGCTCCTACTCTTCCTTCGAAGCGGTGCCCGTGGCCCAGAGATCCTCACAGTGGCTGTGATACGGGTTGGGCGACCCGTCGTCGTTGATTGAGAAGATGAGCCTGAAGGTGTCGTCTTGTTGTTGGAACGAGCAGCGGTAGCGCCGCTACTTGAATTTGACGGATCGCCCCCCTCCTCTGCCGCCGATGGTGGTGGTGGTGGTGGTGGATCACCCGCCTGTGCAAGCTGACTGGCAGGCATCCTGAACAAACGAGCGAGTACAAAAGACCCTGGTCTCTCAAGGAAAAGAAAAAAAGAACGGAAAAATTTGGAGAAACAGGCTTAGTCTAATAAGCACAGCAGCAGGCTATAGTATGTGTGTGTGTGTGTGTGTGGCTGGCTGTGAAACGGTTGAAATGCAGTGAGCTGTCTAGATGTGTTGCCGAGGTGAGGTGCTGTGAGAGGTGCTGTGAGAGGTGCTGTGAGAGGTGCTGTGAGAGGTGCTGTGAGAGGTGCTGTGAGAGGTGCTTTGAGGTGCTGTCTGAGGTTCTGTGAGGTGTTGTGAGGTGCTGTGCCGTAGTGCTATTGCGGTGATCATCTCAGGGTGTAATGCGCTGTCTTGTCCCCTCTGGCCCCTCTGGGCTACTCCTCCCTCCCTCCCTTTCTTCCTCTCGCTCGCTGCTTCTTCACTTGGGCCCCCAGTGGGCTAGCTGGGGTAGGGTCGACCGGACTGCGCGCGGGGAAGGTAATTAACTTGATGCTTAGAACCTTGTCCCGTTTTGCCCTGTCCCGCGTTTGCGATTCCGATTTTCTGTTTTTTTTTCCTTCCCCCCCCCAAACAACGATCGGCTTTTCTTCTTCTTGTTTCTCTTCCTTTGCTGTCTCGTCTCTGAGATAATTGTCCACCCTGGCCAACTTGGGGATAACCTTGACCCGATCTGAAGATCCAGATCGAGAAGGCCGCGGGACCTTTTGTTCTTCTTCTTCTTTCCTCTTCTTTCTCTTCCCTCCCACCCCTGTCTCCTTCCTCGCTTCTGCCTTGTCGTTGCCTTTTCCTTCCCGTCGCGTGACTTCTTTCCAGCCAGTAGAAGATGGACACGCTACGGAGTAAGTCTCCCAAGAAGCAAAATCGCACCCGTGAGCAAAAGCAATATGCCGAGAGTCTCACACTTGGTCCCAGTAAGTGCGTGAGATTCCGACACTACGGAGCTGAGGCGCCGCGGTCTGCTAGGTTTCCTTTTTGGGAACCCGTCCCCGGAGGGGGCAGGATGTGAATGCCGATCTCAAACTCGAATTGTTGTTGTTGTGGCTGTCGTGGCTGTCGTCTGGGAGAAGTCCCACGGCGAGAAGAGAGAAAGAGAGAGAGGGGGGGGGGGGGATAGAGAGAGGTGTGATGAGAAACGAGAAGGTGGTGTGGTACAGGAGAGGCAGGGGATGGAAGAGAGAGATGAAGAGAGAGAAAAAGCAGAGAATGCCTTGATCTGTCGTATTTTCTGGTAGTTGCCAAGCCTGCTTGTGCTCAAAAGACTATGATGGTCAAAGTATCTTGTCAGACGGTATGTAGTGGTGACGGAGGGCAGCATGAGACTGGGCCGTTTCCTTGTCTACATCCTAGAGTCCAGAGGAGGAAGGGTGGAGAAGCCATCACCAGTGCTGGATCATGTGGGCAGGAAGAGCACCTCCCTTTCTATTTAAGCCTTCCAACTGGACCAGGACAAGGACCTAGCTTCGGAAATTTCACGATGCATTTGCATCCAGCCTCAGATCAGGACACCACTGAGATCTGGATCTAGGTGATGGATCTAATCATGGAAGGTCTTTTCTTGCTCTTTCTTCCCCCTTCTTTTATCTCAACTCACTCTTTTCCCTTTCATTAAATCGCAGGGGGGGAGGGGGGAGGGGGAAGTACCTCGAAATAATAACAAATCACCTACGGAGCGACGTTCCGCCCGGCATGAGGGGCCTGAGACGTTATCGCTCGTGGCATGTATCCACGCATTCATCCCTCAGCTGCTCCTCACTCGCCGCCCCAATGCTGCTGAAGCAATTTCCATCCCGCAATGTGTTTTATCAGCAGGGACAGAGGCCGGTTGTACGGCCCAGGTGATCTAGCTTCGGGGCCCACCAAAGCGCACCACCACATCCAGCACGGGTGGGAGCCCCACCACCCTACGGCCCGTCAGCCCGCCAGGCCGTTAGATTCGGGGCCCCAAATGGGCCCTTGGGCTCTACGCTTCTATGGGTTCCGGCGAATTTCCTCCTGCAGATGGGCTGCGGCCTAGACTTCCACCAGGGCTGGCTGCTCCCCCCTTGGCCCCAGGGAGGGTAAAGTGTGATGCTACAGTACTATGCACAGCACGAGGTAGATCCCATGCCTTGGGTACTACTACTACTACTACTACTACCACTACTATTGTAGAGTGTGTATACAAACCCCATCATCCCATCAGCTGTCATCATCATTAACATTAATCATTGTCGACTATCGCACAATTGAGCAATCACAACGAGGACGCAGCACCTGTAAGACAGAACGAAAACGGCTGAATGAATGTAAGCATGATTTGAGCCGTAATAAATCATTCCCCGCCTTGTACTCCTGTCGGGCTGATGATTTCCGGAGCTGCATTCCGTCTCTGATAAGGACACACCGCTGCTGTTTCAACATCATGCTCGTCAAAGTCGGCTATCGAATGGAGAATAGGCCCCTCCCCCCCAGGGGGGTTCATTCTTCGTATCAGCAGAGTTCGAATGGGAAGAGACTATGAATAAAATTCCTCCAATCTTCGCGCAGCTCCTCACTGTCCCTTATGCCGCCCATGGGTAGTGACAATTGCTTCTGGATCTCGGTTCACCATATTCATCGCATCCCATGCAGTAGGCACGGTACCCGCCCTATACTACGTAGGTACTTTCACCCGAACGTAACCTTCAGAACATGGTACATACTACGATAGTGTGTGTGCGTGCGTGTGCTACAGACCATGACAGCCTGAGTAGTCCTCTTGAATTGACACATCCGTCGGGACTTACAGCCTTGCTATGGGTATTTATGCCAGAACTCGCTTACAGCATGTACAGCGGGAAAATGGCGGCTAAACTGCATCTCACGCTCGAACCTCTGGCCCATGTCCTCGGGCCACCTTTCCGGCTTGCCTCAGCCTGTCTGGAGATGAGTAGGTAGGCGTGCATGTACTATGTAGTACCCCACTCACACACACACGCACACAGACACACACACACACACACCGCCCTCAACCCCGATCAGGGTGGCGAGATCCACGGATACTCGCGACGAGATCTTTTCCTGCAAAGCATAATACAGTAAATACAACAGCAATGCTGCGGCTCCTTCTTTTCTTCCTTTAGCCTCGAGGCTAATTCCCAGGTCGCTGGTTCTCTGCCCTCCCAACGGCCCGGCTCTCAGTCCTGCTGGGCGACTTCGCCTGGTCACCGCTGTAAATATGCCACATCAGCAACCTTCAGCCCAGCGACGGGCCGTACACGCAATTTCTCCGATTGGACTGATGCGGGGTCCGGAGACTTGCTACCTGAAGAGGGGCGGAGCGGGTGCGTGAAGCTACAGGGTTTCAACTTCTCGGTCAGGTGTCTGCAGTGTGGTCGCATGAATAATAAATACATCAAGTAGTTTATGATTCCCCTACCTAGGAGGGGAGTGGCACTACAGACATGTAACAGATATTGAACATCGGACCTGACTGATCACTCCTCTGACTCTAAATACGTACAGCCGCATGCGGATCATCTGTAGCCAAAACCCCTCTTTCATGTAGCATGCAACCTGCAAGCCTGTAACGTTGGGTGTCAGCTATCAGATGCAGAATGCAGAATGCATGCCTCGCCAGCATGGAGATCGATATCTAGGGCCTCGGTAAATAATCGTGGCGAAAGACCGCCAGCCTACGTTCTGGACCGTCCTGCCCGCTTTCTCTTTGCAAGACGGGAAAGGGAAGGGGGAGAGAAGAGAAAGAAGAAGAAAAAAAGAAGAGGGGGGGAGGGAGGGGGGAGGGAGGGTTTGAAAAGGCAATCCTGGTCTTCCGGCTCTGCTGGCCGTCAGATCATGTCCGCCTTGAGGGGCCTGGTCAGGCAGCTTTGGCTTCATATGTTGTGTAGTACTTGAATAACAAGGGCACAAAAGGAAGCGTGCCAGCATGCTCTTGTCACACCTGAACAATTCTGTCTAACAAGTGGCCCGAGTTTTCTAATACGCAGGGATGGCACTGATCAAACACCTCGTATTCAACCCTGCTTCTCGGAAACGTTTCAATTTGGTTTTTGTTTATGATGGTACTTCTGCTCAGGCCGCAACGACGGGATCGCTACAACACTCTTCCGCCATGTATGAGCCGGCCCGCATAGGCGGCGAATCTTCCATGGAGCCTTGTGAGGTTGTATAAGCCTCCGCTGCTGATGTTCCCGAGCTGAAGATACCGCCCTGGATGAAACGCATCAAGCTGGCCTTTGCTCGTGACATATGTCCGCCGGCAATGTTCGCTCAAGTTCATCCGGTCAGGTCTCTATCTTGCTCTGGTGTTGCGGTCCCTTCCGAACGAAATGGAATGGTGGCTTTCGATACGGGGAGATTGCCAGGAAGGGCTGAGAAAAACAGGATAGTGCTAAGAAGAGAGACGGTAGGCAGCCAACGAATGGTTCGTTGGCGGGAATGAGCCTCAGAAATGAGCAGCTCAGGACAGCTATATTGAAATGGAGCATCTGCAAAACTGGTCACTGGCCATTCTGTGTTATTCTTTTTCTCGTTGCTACAGGTGCAAGAGCTGGTCCTCTTAAGCTTCTTCATCGCCTGCCCCCAGAGCCCAGCCAGCCCAGCCTCTAAGATGCCCTTGTAAACCTGTCCATCACTTCAACAGTCTGTGAAAGAGATCTGGATCGTAGAGCACAAAGTTTGCGGGATATCTGAAGGGCGGGCATAAATGGCGGTGCGGGACGGGAATGACATGAAGGAGTCTCCAATGTGGGAGGGTAGACCAGGTCAAGTGGCCCAACAAGTAGCAGTAGAAGTATCCCATGGATCTTTCAACGATGCCTGACATGAAAACACGCGCAGCGAGTGGTGGTGCAGCTGAGGGGTGGCCAGGCATTCAGCCGGGGGCGGATGTGGATTGACTGCATAAGTGCTAAGTAAAGAATACCGTGAGTGTTAATGGAGAGCCAGAAAAAACAAAAACAAAAAAAAAAAAAATCTCGTGACGCCATGGCTATTTGTTGGATTCACTTTTCCTGTGTAAGTAGGCTCCGTGGCGCCGGTCTCATTTGTTGCTGTTGTCCTTCGATTTGGCCACTGGTGTTGCTTCGGTTGCCTCCTCTTTCGGCGATGCGCCGTGATCGCCTTTGATCGGTCCCTCCTCGTTCTGATCCTCAGCAAGATCGCTCGAATCTCCATCGTCAAGGCCGCTATTTGTCAGGGCGCCCTGCTCCATCTGTTGGCCCAGAACCTCCTTGACGAGCCTCTTGCCCTCGTCCACCTCACCGTTCACAGTGCCGCAGCCCATGCACTTCCACATGCCCAGCTCTGACAGACTGGTAGTTCCTGGTGGGGCCTGCCCGTTGACGAGGCGGCACCGCTTGCAAATGAGGACGAAGCGGTTCTTGGCTGCCGTCTCGTCGTCACCAAGCAGTAGATCCATGATCCTATCGTACCAATGGTTTTGTAGACCGGTCGGGGCCACCTCGTACTGTGTACCCGCTACCTGAGGAGGTCTGGGGTGATCAAAGGCATTGGGAGAGAATTCGGCCGTAAGGTCCATGCGTCCGTCAGGTGAAGGCAGGCGCTGTTGGTGTTGCTGCGGGGTATGGAGTAGTGGTCCCATCTCTTGCTGCTGCGGCATCCCTGGATTGGGAGCCGTCGTCTTGTGGCTTTGTATGTTCGCCGTAGGTGGAGGGGCCATGTAGGTGCGGTTCGGTGTGCTTGTGTTCTGTCTCTGGCTTGCTCCAGGGTTTTTCTTGGTCCCATCCTCTTGACGGTCCCCAGTGGACTTTCTCTTGATCTTGGGTTTTCCTTCGCCGCCTCCGTACTTCTCCAGCAACTCCAGGGTCGAATCATACCTTGTTGCGTCTTTGAGCTTCTGGATCGTCTTCGCCCGCTCGGCCTGCTGGTCCTTCAACCGGGTGGTCAAAGTCTCGATGCGGAGTTCGTAGATGGTTGAGGAAATGGTGCGAACGAGGTAGATCCTACTCGTTTGTCAGTGACGGGCCTGACAGACTTCTTACCAGCATTGCAGTCAAGATTGCGTCCGACTCACAGCACGGGGCCGCCAGCCATTCCTGTCCATTCGTAGACTCCCATCTTGTTCCATCCCACAACAAGAAAGGCCACAACAGCATATACCAGGTAGGCAAAAGATAGGTAGAGGGTACCAAGGACCCTAATACGTCGTGAGGAGGCTCTTGTTCTTTCGAGGTTGGCTTGCGTGTTTGCAATCTTTGCAGAGAGCGTGGATAGGGTTCTTTCGAAGGAAGCTGGGGACGAGTTGTCCTGCTGCAAACAAAGATGGTCAGAGGCCAGAGACAGCACAAGGGGGAGAGCAGTATGAAGCAGATTGAAGCCACTCACCTTCCATGGCCAGAGGGACACCATTTTTACGGGTACCTTTCCTGGCGCCAGCTGTACTTCTTGTCTCAGAAAAGAGGGGGGGGGGGAGGGCAGAGGGTGCAAGATTCTGTCAAAGCTTCAGGCCAGAGTAAGGTTTGTGTGGAAGAGTAAGTAGTAGAAGCACCTTCTTTGTATTCAGTTGATGAAGGTAGGTGACAAGAGGTGTGTTGTAGAGTTGCAAAAAGGGTGATTTCCTTGCTGGCCTTGCAGACGAGAGTCTGCAGGCAGCTTGGTTGGTGACGACGTTGTTTGAGGTGAGGCAGCTTGGTGGCAGAAGCGTGGCAGAGCAGGCATATGCACATGCACATCACATTATCAGGCAAATGGACGTGGAAATTAGAGCTCCAGCTCTGACCTCATGGCCCATGGGTAGCTAGGACCATAATAGTACTACAGATGCCATGCTGAATATGTACTAGCAGTGCACTGTAGTAGTGGACAGCCTTTCCTGTTAGGCCTGGGCAACCCCACTACACCTGCCAGCGATACACCTGCAACTCTGTGGGCCAACCTGGTGACCCCCTGTTGAGTACTTGTAAGGGGTTGCCAGCCGCGGGACCACAGTTCCTTCGGGGCTGACTAGACCCTGGACACTCACTGACACTGTTATCGACAACCACTGTTGCTCATCAGTGTTTTGGGGGACTTTGTTGGCCTCAAAAGAGTTTTGAGGTGTATTACTGTATTCTCTGCGTGTCTAATTAAGAGCACCAGCAAACGGCGTCCTTCTTTCTTTTCTGTTTCCTCGCTCTCCTTTTTCGATCAAATTCTTGATTCACTCCTGACTTCTTCTTTTTTCCTTTCTCCCGAATACTTTCCAACTGCGCCAATGATTATTGGTTGTTGAGGACGAGTACTACAATGCCCTGCCAACTTCAATAGAAGCAGCCCAATCCAACCCAACCTTGAGCCTTTGCAAGGTGCAGAGAATTCTCATACCTACCACCTCATGACTCCTCGGTCCACCAACCACCATGTTCTCCAGGATTAAAGGCGCAATTGATCGCACAATAGCGGAGGAACAGGCTCGACAGAGGGCTTACGCGTCAGACCAAGCGCAAGGTGGCCATTCGAGGCAGGCACCTTCTGTATCACGAAGCAACAGTGGCGCATCTGCTGCTGCAGGCCGAAAACCTAGGCAGAAGAAGCCTGCTCAGGATGTCTCCAAAGACTCCGACCCTGCCGTTGTTAACCCTGACCCAGCAGTCTTCGAGGCTGCATTTGTCATAGACGATGACGAGCCCAGCCGGACGGCCACTCCGCTTCCAGGCACCGACCAGAAATCATCTCAGGATGAAGAGGACGCAGATCATGACGGAGCCGAGGGCAACAAAGATGAGAAGGGTGACACCGGCTCTGGAGACAGTGGCAAGGATACAGAGAAGAACGAGGGCCTAGACGAGAAGCAAGCCGGCGAGGATAGGCCTGTCCCTCCGCCCAAACAAGCTGTGCCTGACCTCCCCGTCGAGGTTCGCGCAAAACTTCGCAAATTAGAGAAGTTGGAAGCGACATATCCAGGTTAGTCTACCGCCGATGTCTTAGACAAGATGGCATTCCAGCTGATCGTCTTACCCGCAGAGCTCCTTCGATCTTACCGTATTGCCCACGGTCGTGCCACCTCGATCGAGCCCTTCGAACGAGCCCTCCGAGAGAATACCCCCCTGACGTCGATTAAGGATCCCGACGCGCTTGTCGAGTACCTCAACCAGCTGAACCTCAAGGCAGACATGGTTATGGATGAGCTCAAGAGGGTCTCTGCCGAGAAGGAAGACCTCAAGAAGAAACACGATGCCGCCGACAAGGAGATCATGGAGCTTAAGGAGAAGGTCACTACTCTCGAGGCGGTCAAGGTCGTCCCGGAGCCAGCTGATCCTGAAAAGACAGAAACAAATGTCGAGGGAGCAGACAAGGTGGATACCGAGACCCAGGCCTCTCCTCCGTCCTCTACTGTCAAATCGCCTGTCCAGTCTGTCCTAGGCATCTTCTCCCCCAAGCAGAGACCGAGCCAAGATGAAAAAGCCGAAGGAGAGGCGGGCGAGGACTTCTTCTCCTACGACAACGAAATTCCGCAGCTACAAGCCGAGGTCGAAACAAAGAATGGGGAGATCGAGAAGCTCCAGTCCGAGGTTAACAATCTCAAGGACGAACTGTCGACTGCCAAAGAAAACAGCGCGGGCCTGGCCGAGAATCTGGAAAGGGCAACAAGGGAGCTGAGCGAGTTCCGCGACAACTTGGCCGTCAAGGACTCCCTTGAATCGCAAGTTACCGCCAGGAACATCGAGATCAAGACCCTGACAGACCGCCTCGAGACCGCCGAAACACAGCTCAAGGATTTACAAAGCCAGCTCGAGAAGGAGAAAGGAGCAACCGCAGCCGCCATCAAGGAGAAGGAGGAGAGGCTGGCTGAGACGAGTTCTTTGCAGTTGGAGCTGGAGAGTGGGCTAAAGAAAGTCACCGAGGCCAAGGGTGCGCTCGATGACCGGATCGTCAACCTGACCACAGAGATCAAAGCCTTGAGACAATCCAAGCTGGAAAACGAGCAGAGGATTGAGGAGCTCAACCAGCAGCTTCAGGCGCCACCTCTCACGCCTGCGCCCTCAGAAGCCCCTGAAGTTCCTTCGACGTCAGCACAAGCGGCCTCCTCGTCCAAGAAGAAGAACAAAAAGAAGAAGAAGGGTGGCGCTGGCGGTGCAGGCGCGGCAACCGCCACAACAGAAACGCCGATACCTGGTGGCGACGAGGCGTCGACGCAGGGTCCAGTATCGTCGAGCTCGGGTCCCACTGTGGCCGAGCTGCAGGCTGAGATTGACACACTGAGACAAGATGTGGCGGACAAGGACGGGCAGATTGATAGGCTCGCCAAGCAGCGGAAGACAGAGGAGGATCTGCGGGAAGAGATCGAGACGCTGCGCGAGAATTTGCTGGATATCGGCCAGGACCATGTCGATGCCAAGGAGAAGATCAAGGCCCTAGAGGCTGAGAAGAAGGAGCTACAGGCGCGGATTTCTGAGCTGGAGAAGGAGCTTCAGTCATCGTCGACCTCTGCGGAGTCGAACCAAAAATTACAAGGGGACTTCGACTCGCTGAAGAAGGAATTCGACGATCTCACATCGAGGTCCGCAACTTTGCAGTCGGACCTCGGCGCCGCACAGCAGCTGGCCCAGAGCAGGTACAAGGACCTAACAGAGCTCCGAGAGGTCTTGCAAAAGGCACAACCAGAACTCAAGAGCCTGCGGCAGGAGGCGGCCACCCTCAAGTCTACCAAGGAAGAGCTGACCGCAAAGACAGCGGAGCTTCAGGCCCTAGAGAAGCGCGAGAAGGAACTCAAGGCGGATGTTACCAAATTCCGACGGCTCGCTACGGAACGCGGCACCGAACTCGCGACGGAGACCAGCAACCGACAGCGACTCGAAGCGGCTCAGCGCGTGTCGGGTCGCGATCTACGGAGGGCAGAGAGTGAGAAGATCGAGCTGAGCGCCAAAGAAGAAAAGGCGACCCGAGAGCTGCAACGGCTACAGGAGGAGATGACCAAGCTCCGTCCACGCGTCAAGGATCTTGAGGAGGAGGCGTCCAAGCTGCGCAAGGAACAGGAAATTCTTCGCGAGGAGGCAGAGCTCAAGACATCACAATACACCAATGCCCAGAATCTGCTGGGCAGCATGCGCGACCAGACACACGAGCTGAGCATCCAGCTGAAGGAGTCCCAGTCACAGGCCGAATCGTTGGAGGAAGAAATCACCGAGTGCCGCAAGCTGCTCGGTGAGCGCACGCGCGAGGCCGAGACCATGCGCCGCCTGCTTTCCGAGGCCGACGAGCGCGCCAACAGCAAATCACGCGAGATGCAGGACCGCCTCGAGGAGGCCGAGAAGGAGCGCGATAAGTTCGAGCACGAGATGCTGTCCTCGTCCAGGCGCCACAACCGCCAACTCGAGGAACTAAAGCAACGCGTGCGGGAGCTCGAGAAAGAGAGCAAGACCCTGGCCGAGGAGAGGGACGAGCTGGGCCACAAGGAGAGAGAATGGCGGCGGCGCAGGGAGGAGCTCGAGGCCGTCGAGTCCAAAGCCGACGCCGAGGTCAGCGAGATGCGCTCCACCGTGACAAACCTGCGCGCAACTCTCGATGCGTCAGAGCAGCAGGTCCGAGACGCTGAAAAGGCCAAGAATGACCTGCGACGATCGCTCGACGACTACAGGATTCGCTACGACAAGCTAGCCAAGGAGCTCAAGTCGGTGCAGGCCAAGCTGAACGCCACCGGCGTAAATAGCCCGACAGTGCGCAGTTCCATGGACTCCAACAGGTCTGGTGTCATGGTGGGTGGCAATGGTGCTGCCGGCGGTGGATCTGGACCGGATACCGTATACCTCAAGACCATCTTGCTTCAGTTCCTGGAGCAGAGGGACAATAAGCTGCGGTCGCAGCTGGTTCCCGTCCTGGGGAAACTCTTGAGGTTTGACAAGTGAGTTGGAAATTGCCCTTTGACTATACTGTTCATGTTCAATGCTTGTTCTTTTCTTCACCCACCCACGTGGCTCACTGACGTTTTCTACTACACAGAACCGACGAGCAGAAATGGATGGCTGCGGTCCAGCAAATTGGCGCTCGATAACCGGCTTCCAATATCAGGACAAACAAACCCATCGTGGAGCCTTGAAAACTTGTCCCACATTGTTACCACATTGGCCCAATTTCGCACAAAGCAAGGCTTTGGAAGACTGTTTCTATGCAGCATCGCAGCGACCTATGTTTCAGGACTCTTTCTGTCAGCACATCTATATGTCCGAAAGAAGACTCGGCCTCAGGCGATGGCAACTGAGACATCACCGGTGGGCCAGATGTCAACGGCGCCGCGGCGTGCTGTTGGTGGAGCCATAAGCATGTCATTTTGGAAGAGCCTAGCACTGTGGTGAGTGTTGTCACATACGCCCCTCTATCAAAATGTGAGGTGGTTGGCATGGTTGAAGTACTTTGACAACACCTCATTTTGTTCACAACTTGGACTGCTATACATGTAGTAACATTGTACTTTTGAGCTAGCCATCATACCCCAAATTCATAAAGTTATTTTGACACTTGAAAGATCTGGTCCTTGAAGTATTGCATAGTAGAGATGTGACAATTGATTGCTACCAAGATCCCAGACTAGCCATCCTCGGGGCTCCCGTCGTGAGGAGCTCATGCAATACATTATCATCCACATGGCCTTCCAAAGCCAGCCCGACCTGACAATTAATATTAAAAAACAGCAAGCAACATGAAAATCCCAAGACAACCTTAACAAAAACCGAAGCCAATACTTTATTCAAATCTTACCCAGTCGTGATGTGCAGACTCAATGCACGCCCACCACACTGGTCGCCAACCAGCTCACGCGTGAGCCACCATTGTCCTCCCTCAGAATATCCTTACACGGCAGAGGTACCGTTGTGGGTGCCATTGTGGGTGCCATTGTGAGTGCCGTTGTGAGCTCCATTGTGGGCATCATCGTACGTTCCAGCAGGAGCGTGCTGAGCCTTCTCGTGAGTGTGGTCGGCCTGACGGATGGTGAGGCCAAGCGCGGCTGGGTCAATCGTGTTGTGACCGAGCAGGAGGAGAATGCCAAAGCCAGGCTTGGCAAAGATGTCGAGAATACCGTAGAAGATGGCCTCGGAGTCAGGGTGGATGACATTGCCACCCTCGGACAGGCCCCAGGCGATAGGATACAGAAACCAGAGGAAGATGGTCAGGACACCACAGCGGACGAAGGTGGAGTTGATGGAGCCGCCGAGGGCACTGGCGTGGCGACGGGCGTCGACGAGCAGCTCATACACGACGAAGAAAAAGGCGAACATGCCAAAGACCCAGTAGCCCCATTTATAGGAGGTCTGGGTAAGGGCGCCGACCAGACCGGTGACGATCATGATCTCGTCGGCCAGGATGGTGACCATGAGCGTAGGCCACGGAACGCCGGCCGTCAGGAGGAGATCGATGAGCAGCAGAGGCGTGGTGACAAACCAGTCGATGTATCGAACGTAGAAGATCTCCCGCGTGCCGGCGGACTGCGTGATGGTGCCGGGTCGGATGAACTCGGCCTGGATGGGGACTTGACCCAGGTCCGAGCCCATGGACCAGTAGGCGATGCAGGCCACGGCCGTGATACCAGCGGTGATGTAGTGGAAGAGGCGGTGCGTCTGGGGTTTGGTCATCGCCATGCCCATGAAGACGAGGGTCGAGACACCCATCACAGCGCACACTGCAAAGTACCAGTCTGAGGCGTGGACGGTGATCTCAAGGTCGGCATGTTGTGCAACCACACTGTTAACGTTCAACGCCTGATTCCCAGACATTTTGTATTATCGCCGGGATTTTTCTTCTTCTTCTTTGGTTGTTTTGTTTAGTGTTGGTACTGTATGTAGAAGGCAAAAGATAAAGGCTCTATGGAGTTTTGCAAAAAAAAAGTAGCAGACGCGTCGAGAAGACGTTCTGGCTTATTGTTTGTGAGAGGACGAAAAGCTGGATGGTGATGGGGGTGAGACAAAACAAACAGCTAGATATTATGAGGGGAAGGAGGAGGAGGAGGGGATGGCTATTTGAATCAACTGCTCATGCCGTGATGAGTGTAGTATGTCACTACGTGGAACTGTACATAGTAGTAGCATAAAATGAGATCATCCATGGGTCCCCCTAGCATAGATCTCCGGACTGTCACCCACAAAGTCGATTGCTATTATGGTATCAGGATACTCTCCTCCCTTCGGTGTGGGTGATATTAAGACATTTTGGGTGCCCGGGAGGAAGAAGGGGGGGGGGGGGGTTGGTCTGCGGCATGCCCGGAGACGTCATGACGTCTGTGCATGCCGGTAGGAAGCCCCGGGATCGCAAGCATTGGCTGGTTACGAATAAGTATGTACGTTCTTTGTGAGGAAAAACTTGAGAGGACAGACGAGTAGTAGCACTAGTCGACGAGAGATGAGTATGCATGGGTCGTAGCTTGACCTGTAGCCTTGTGCCCTGCCTGTATGTGCCGTCTCTCGACACTGATAGGGGGTAGGGACTAGGGGGAAATTTTTTTCAGGAGTGCCAATGTTATGTTTTATTTTGGTGAGACATTGCTATTTGCGTATAAGAGTTTATTGTTTTCTTTACAACCGGGTGCCAAACTAGCTGTGCTGGGGTAATCTCAACTCGTACGAAGAAGGAGAATCATGTTGAACTTGTCACACTGGGTCCAACCTTGAGAGGCACTGAAAGAAACAGAAAAGAGAATGATAAACTCAAAGGTCGGTGAGGGCGAGAGGGGTCGATCGGGGGAACGTGTTTCGGTACATGGTCACTAACACCATCCATGAGTTCTGTGTAAGTGCTTTAATACAACCTCACAGGAGGAGAGAGACCCATGTCGAAAGTAAAGATCACAAACAGTCCAAGATGTATGTCTCCTCGTTGCACTTGGGGATTTCCTCTCAAAACTTACCCGTTTTCAGCTGGGCCCATACGACTCCGCGAGGTGTGTATCTCGTTTGCGCTACGGGCGAATTTGTCAGAGACACGACATCAGGTTGATGATCTCATGACTTTTTTTTTTTTTTTTGTCGGTAGAGGTCCTACTAGCGTGTCTTCCAAGGGAGAAGAAGAAGAAGAAGAAGAAAAACCAAGGTCAACAAGCAACGGCCACTTTATTAGTTCCCGATCCCTCCCATGTGCCTACTGTCTCTGTTTATTTAATCAGGCATTGACCAAGCGCGTTGATGTGAAGCTTCTCGTCATTTCAACTGAGCCTGGTTACATGACGATTGCATCTCCCTGAACTAATCGCGCTGTCATCGGTGCGGTCCACGAGGGAATTGCGAGGTTGCATGGTCCCAAGGGAGAGAGGGACGCAGCTGGAAGGTGAGATCCGACAGAGCAAGACGAGATCTGGATCATGTTTCGCCACTGTAACGGTCCATCCTCGGCATCGGCAGAGGTACGTACAGCCAGACAGCCACCCCTTGCCTACAGTACTTCTGTAAATAATTGCATAGTAGAAGTAGTTAATGCCTGTAAGTACTGTACATGGTTCCAGGCGGATCTGGCCGCTCAAGGTCCGCCATGTATCATATCATAGGCCTGTATAATCGGCAGCTGGCTGGGCCCATGGCTTGGGCCCTTGACTGGGACTGGAAGGGGATCCTGAAGCTTATTTCGACCACAGCCAAGCACTTTCATCTGGCACATCCTGGTGTTGGTTCCCTTCCACAATTTGTCAAGCTTGTCCCCTGCCTAGACTTCTGTCAAGAGGCTGGTGGGAAAGTCTCGTGCGTCACCTGGTCAACTAAACGGGTCGATGATCCGAGAACACCGCGCGTGAACTTTGGCCGAGGTTGGCGTGGTCGAGGACTACTATATTTCCCCTTGCCGATGAAATCCGCTGGCCAAGTACCGGAAATAAATAACACAGACTTGGGGATGAGGTCATAAAAGAAATCCCCCCCCCCCCTTGTGGACCGACGACATTACACGAATAATTTGCCAGGGAACAGGACTCTAAAATATCTGATGTATCGTGATCAGCACATCTGAAATAATTGTTTTCTTCTTCTTTTCTTTTTCTTCCCCCTTCCTTTAGAAGGTTGAGCCTGCAATGAGACAACAGAGAACGTCTTTCCTGACCTACGTTCCGCGCATCATTATCATCATAAACAAACATCGACGGCATCTTTTCTAGGTAGATCCACACTACAATGATACATTGTCGACATAGCCACCAGAATATGAGTGGGCACTGATGGTTTCATCATCACTTGCGACTGGGGGACTCACTTTTGAGGGCAATGGCTCTCTGCCTACGGAGGAGAACGGGCAACAATATAATGCGCCCAAGCACCGCCACCCGTAAGTTGGACCGATACCTCCTCCATAGTAGAGATGTTTAGTCACGGCTTGGGTGAAATCTAAGTCGGCCTCGATGGTTGTGGAATTTACATTGTCTGACATTCTCGCAGATACCTATCTGGAAACTTCGCGCCTGTACAGAAGACAACACCTCTCACACCATGTACTTACACTGGGTTCATCCCATATGACCTGAGCGGTGGACAGTACGTGCGTAATGGGGGAAACCCGGTGGTAAATGATGATCTTGGCCGCGATGCCCACTGGTTCGATGGCGATGGGATGCTCAGTGGCGTCCTCTTTCACAGGGCGGGTGAGAAAGGAACAATCATCCGGCCCGAGTTCGTCAACCAGTTCCTAGTGACGGATGTGTACGCATACGCAAAGAGAAATTCTAGCACGGGTCGAGACGCCTGCGCGACCTCGGATAAGACCTTGAAAAGACCTGTTCTGCCGAGCATAGCGACGCTCGTCAACCCTTGCGCAGGTATCTTCACCATCATCTGGTCCGTACTCAGAACTATCATCCTTGTGGTGTTGTCTCACCTGTCCAGGGCAAAATATCCCATCAAGAAGATTAGCGTCGCGAATACATCTGTTATCTTCCACGACGGCCGGGCGCTGGCCCTCTGCGAGAGCGGGCCGCCCCTTCGATTTGCCCTGCCGAGCCTGGAGACCATAGGCTGGTTCAACGGACAAAGTGCCGAGAACGAACCCTCAGACCAGCTCTCAGCCTCGAGGGGCAGGTTTGGGGGCCAAGGTCTCTTGTCCTTCATGAAAGAGTGGACAACCGCGCACCCCCGAGTCGACCCGGTTACAAAAGAGATGATCGCCTTCCACTCCGTCTTCATCAGCCCTTTCTGCTACTATTCCATAGTACCGCCGTCGAGTGCAAGTACCAAGTCTAGAGCACCGCCGCTGGGCTCGGCACGGTTCTCGATGCCTGTGCCAGGCGTCAAGGCCCCCAAGATGATGCACGATTTTGGTGCTTCTCACAACCACACAGTCATCCTCGACCTCCCCCTCACCCTGGACCCAGCAAACCTGGCCCGCGGCGTTCCAGTACTGTCCTACGACTCGGCTGGCGTATCACGTTTCGGAGTTTTTCCCAGGTACAGCCTAGGCCGTATACAGTGGTACGAGACTAACCCCTGCGTTGTCTTCCACACAGCCAACTGCTGGGACACGACGACCAAGACAATGGATATCAACGGTACCCAATTAGAGGAGACATCAGTTAATCTTCTTGCCTGTCGATTGACCTCCGCATCGCTGGTTTTCAGCGCGGGAAATCTACCCACCCCAGCCGTCAAGCCTGTCCCTCCCGAGTACGCCGAAGAGGAGCAATGTAGACTTTACTACTACAACTTTCCCCTCTCTCCGGACAACCTGACTGACGAGCCTGAACATCGAATTCGCCACCAGTGGGCTCTCTCTGCTATATCGTTTGAGTTTCCCACCATGTCGCCAGATCACTCCATGGCGTCGGCCCGGTATATCTACGGTTGCTCCACAGCGGACTCCTCCTATACCGTTGCGCTTGGAAAAGCTGCAAAGATTAATCACCTCGCAAAAATCGACGTGCAGACGCTCATCGATCGCGGCATCCGGCAGCCTCCCCAACCCATCAAGGGTTGCGTCGACACCAGAACTGTGGCCGAGATCGTGGCCGCCAATGACCCAGAGGATCCCATCAAGCTGTTCAAGATGCCGGAGGGTTGGTTCGCACAAGAGGCGCGTTTTGTGCCCCGCAGAGAGAGCGAGCGTAAAACTGAGGATGACGGCTGGTTATTGACGTATGTTTTTGATGAGAGCCAGCTCGAGACCACAGGGGACCACGCCGGGGAGTGTAAAGACGACGCTGTTAGCGAGCTCTGGATCATCGATGCCAGAACGATGAAGGAGGTGGTGGCTCGAATCAGATTACCACAGAGGGTGCCGTATGGCCTGCATGGCGCATGGTTCTCCGAAGATGAGATCAGGGACCAGAGACCTTTCCATGGGCTCAGGACTCTAGGTGGTGAGGCGCAAGAGCAGGTATTATCGAGTGGTCTACGGGGTATGGTCGAGAGATGGGTTGGCTAATCATCCTTGATTTGATTATTTGCTAGACAATCTGGTGGTGTTTTATAAACTTAATCCTATATTCATTATATTGACGATATTCTCAGAGCTAGAACAGGAAGGGGACGAAGCTCATAATGTATGTCGGCTGGGAACCCACAGGGCGGATAACAACCTTCAACAGGGAGGAGGCTAATGCCAACAGAAAGGATAAAAACCATAACTTGTAATTGTTTCGGGAAGTGCCTTCATAAATCAAACTTGTCGACGAATCGCCTGGCCACTGTCAAAAGACCAGCCCTACGTGCTGAAAAGGAGGATCACCTAAACTCACAAGATATGGGTAACTGTTCCCTCCACCCCCGCTGCTCTCTCTCTCTCTCTCTCTCTCTCTCACGCACACACACACACACACACACACACACACAAATATGCAAAATTGTGGAGCTGTGTACCAACAGCGGAAAGTCCAACAACGTTTGCTGAATTTTGGATGGGCATATTGCGTCTTTTTGTATAGCCTATTCCCGTGGCCTGCACGTTGGGCGCGAGCACAGGCAGTTTAATACGGTGCTTTTTTGCAAAAGGTTTAAATCAAGCTCTCACAATCATTGTCGCATCTCTTTTTACTAAGTGTTCTTCGGAATCTTCCTTTCCTTCCTATCCCCCGGTAATATCGCCTTCTGAATTTAAACTGTCGGCTGTTTTGATCCAAGTCTTGATAATTTCCCTCCAATTTTCTTCCGATAATTGTACAAAAGCAGCGGGGATCACCTTTGTCCCCAATGATTATGTCTTCTACTGAGTATGCAAAGTGCCAGTCTACGCAGCTCCACATCATATTTAAGAATAGGAAACTATTCAATTGCTTATTCCGTTTGCCCACCGCTTTGCATGCTTTACCTCGGGTGTGAGATATGTTGTAACATCGAGCTCATCTCCCTCGCTGCAAACGCAACTCACAGAAGCTTGCAGGCCGGAATCATCTGACAGGGCCCTGTGATCGGCCAGCCTCTCCAGCATACCTAGAAACCGGTCTGCATACGCACCACGTCCTCGCTCCTTCATCCACGCTACGGTGCCGCGGGCGACGCTGAGATCATCACTTGCGTACCGCCACACGGGCACATACAGCTTCACCTCGGGCAGCGGCTTGTCAGGCTGGATGTCAAAGTAGTATATCAGCCCTGGCGGTGAGTTCGGTGCCTCCCCGACATACTTGTCCGAGGCTGGGTCGTGCCGCGGGGCGCTGGGAAGCTCTTCGTTGTCGGAGAAGCCGGCGGGCAGCCCAACAGCGGCGTGGATCAAGGCGCGTACCTCGCCTACCGTCTTGTCCATGTTGTGCCGCTGTCCCCCCAGCGTGATTATGTCGCGGACCGATGCAAAGCTGGTGTGTGGCGTCATAAAGTACCATTTCAGCCGTGACTTGGCTGACGATACGGCATCGACAGCGACCATGAGTGGCATCAGCGCTTGTCCCTCTGGTTCAGAAGAGAGAAATTCCAGGAGGACATCTCTGGCAGGACTCGTGGGGTGAAGTTGTGTCAACGAGGGCGTGAACAGTCCTGTATGAGGTAGAAACGGCGGAGTAATGGCACGTGGCGCACAGTATGTCTTAAAACCCAGGCCGCTTGGGACGAACTCGGCTGCCATGGCGAAAGTGGTGCCAGTTGGCGTGCCAGCTTTAGCCAACTCAAATGCTCTCCGATGCTGGCCTTGGTCAAACAAGGTGGAGAGAAAATGGTCCGTCCAGGTTAGGTCGGCCTGGAACGCTGCTGCGAGGCGATGGACCAGCTCAGTCCCGGCCTGTCGGTTCTCTGGGTCTTCTATTGTCCCCGAGGCGTGGCCGATGGGCTCGAGGGAATAGCGGATATCCGGCTGGCTGGTGGGTGACCGCTTGTTCCATTTCCACGAGTATTCTATTGGCGAACCTTCTATCGTGATGGCTGATTTGAACTGCAGCTCGCCTGAAGGTGAGGATTTCCGGCCCATATGAGACACCTTGACGACGTCTGAGTTAGAGATGATTATTGCTGATGTAACTATTTTCTTTCTTTCTTTCTTTCTTTTCCGCTCAGGTGGGCAAGTGGGAAGGACTATTACTTACGGCCCAGTGGTAATGGAACAACAAGGCTTCATACTGTCTCTCCACTGAATACTCAGCAGCATCTACCAGTATGGCAAGGTGTCGTCCCGTGAGCTGCCACCAAAACTCGCTGTCGACATCGCGAGTCGGGAGGAGTTTCAATAGTTTGTCCCATACCTGTGAAGGAGAGTCCATGTCTTGGTGGGTCATTCTGACGAGCTTGATACTTATTCACGCAGATGAATTGGATCACAATCAATGTGCCTCGATGGCTATGATCCTGGTGAGAAGATAAATGGAGCACAAGGTCATTGTTGTCTTTTCTCCTGGTGACCCCAGGTTTGCGGCTCCCACCCGACAACTCTGGGGAAGGTTTCTTTGCCGACTTCGGTGAGACTAGCTTATTCTCTGCTTACATCTGAGTACTCAGTACATGGATGGTACGGCGTATTGTCAGACTAGACATAGATCCGTACTGTACGAGACGTATTAAGTGACGGGTCTGACGAGGATGAGAATCCTCTATCCTCTAGGCTGCGTTTCCACCCCCGGTGCGGGGAAAGAAATCCAGATTGCATACTAAGCATAATGACAAAGGCTTACGATTAGAAAAGAATATGAGAAAAGAAGGCGGTGTTGTGTTTTATAGCCTGGAACAACACGAAGCAATGCTGTGATGATACTGACCCGGTGCCAACGGCCAAGATTCCCCATACAAATTCCAGTCCGCTAAAGTTGTATGCATATACCTCCCAAAACATGCTGCCACTCATTCTGGTGGGGGCAGTGCTCCTTGTGGCTTTTCTTTACAATAAGCTGCGATATCATCGTTTCCGGCAGTATGCCTCTCTACCACAAAGACCACCGTCCCTCTTATGGGGAAACATGAGGGAGGTGCAGGAATGGGCGACGAACGGAGAACCAGATCGCCATCCTGGTAATGGTGTTCCCATTTCCTCTTGAACTCATCAAATACTTGGTCCTGAAGATGAGACTGATTGACGGACTGGCTGACCAACTTTATTCCTAGACCTGGGTTTCAAATGGATGGGTGAACGTCTGGGCAGCCCGCCAGTCTGGCTGCTTGATATCCGTCCTTTTGCGCCCTTTGCTACAGCTGTCATCCAAAACCACGAGGTGGCCGACCAGATTGCCAAGGGATCCAAAATCTTCCCTTATAGTACTCCCAGGACGAGTGTGCTTCAGACCTTGCCTCTACTTGGTACCAAGTCTCTCTTTGCTACCGTGGTAAGTAGACGATATCTAGAAGCCTATCATGGTCTCTGGATCTCTCTGTCTGTCTGTGTCAGTGACGAAAGTTGATCCGGAGTCATGCAGAATGAAGAATGGAAAGCCTTGCGCAAGCGCTTCAATCCAGGCTTCGCACCGCAGCACCTCTTGACGCTTCTCCCAACCATCCTGGACAAATCGTTTCGCTTCCTGGAAAACCTAGATCAATATGCCCAGAGCGGCGAGATCTTCCGCATGGATAAATTGACGACGGCCCTCACATTCGACATAATCGGCGCCGTGACCATGGACATCGACTTGGATGCGCAGCAGCTAGACGAGTCTCGACGGAGTGATTTCATGAACCTGTATAGCGAGATGCTCGCCAGCTTCACCAACGATCCCGGCCGTCTCCCCTGGTGGCTGACCCCACGGAGGAACCTGCGTCGTCGTGCTATTGGTAGGGCCATCGACCGGCAACTGGAGGCCATGATCCGCTCCAAGTCTTCCACACTCCGCCACGCCGAGAAGGCTGATCGTGTCCAGCGCAGTGTCTTTGATCTCTGTGTGCAGGGTACCGAGTCGAGCGAGCTGCCAGCTGATGTTGTCGCCTCAACGCGTGACAATGTGAAGACATTCCTCTTCGCTGGGCACGACACGCTGAGCACACTCCTCCTGTGGATCTTCTACGAGCTCTCGCGGACACCTCGGGTGCTCAAGGCGGTGCGGGAGGAGCTGGATGACATCTTTGGACCAGACCCAGACCCAGAGGTCGTGAGGGCACAGCTGGTCGCCCCTAAAGGCGGAAACCTCATTCACCGTATGACGTACGCCTCCGCCGTTATCAAGGAGTGTTTGCGTCTTTATCCTCCGGCGTCAGCCATGCGTGGCGTACCGAAAGGCTCAAATTTTAGCGTGCGCACCCCACAGGGTCAAGAACTGTGTCTGGATGGCTTGTCAGTTTATATCAATCACTATGCCATCCAGCGAGACCCAGGCGTGTATGGGCCCACGGCGAATGACTTTGTTCCTGAGCGCTGGCTGGGCGACACGGAAACGTCTAATGCCACAACTGAGGATGGCGGGTTTGGCGCGCCTGAGAATAAGACGACGGCAACAGCAGCAGTACCAAATGGTAATGAGTATCGCAAATTCCCTGCGGCTGCGTGGCGGCCGTTTGAGCGTGGGCCGAGGGACTGCATCGGCCAGGAGCTTGCCAACGTTGAAGCGCGTGTGATCATGGCCTTGGTGGCTAGACGTTATGACTTTGTCAAGACTGGACTCGGCGAGCTTGATCTCGATGAGAAGGGCCTTCCTGTACTCAACGACAAAAACCAATACAAGGTCAAGCAGGACGTCTACTGTGTAAGTTGTTTCTCATGCTCGTAATTACATGGATGACAGCTGATATTGTTTTTTGTGTGTGCGTAGACGATTCAGATCACATCGAGACCTAAAGATAGTACGATGAGGGTGAAGATGGCCACGAATGTTTAATGTCTCGATCAATTTAAAATAGATGGGTGTCTGGGAAGGACGCCGAGTTCTTAAAAAAAAAATACGTATATTACCAAGAGAAAATGAGTTGCGGTGCAAGGACTTGTTCTTGAATATAAAGCAGACGGCAGCAGTATTTGTCAAGATTCAAGTAGAGATTCATAAAATCGTTCAAAGTGAACTTGCTCAATCAATTCTGTCCATTTTTCCATAACTGGGGCCCTCGATGTATTACTGAAAAGATCTCTATACTTGCATTTACGCTACTATTCCATATTCCCTTACGCTACACTACGGCCTCCATGTCTCAGCAACAAAAGAAGAAAACAGTTCAAACATGAAATGTAGATATGCATATTGAAATCATATCTTTATCCAGTAGGCACCTTGCGCTTCCTAATGGTGACCAGCGATGTTCCACATGGCTCGACCAGTGTGACCTTGCGCACCCCTTGAGGCCGCTCCTCAAGGTGGTCAAAGTCGTAGTCCAGGAGGAGGTGTGAGAAGGCCAACTTGAGTAAGTTCGCGGTGAACCACCTTCCGGGACACGCAGAACGGCCCAGGCCAAAGTTGAGAAACTCACGCGAGATGTCCGTCATCTTTGGATGGGCCGGGTCCTGGAGGGCGCGTTTGGGGTTGAACCCGCCTGGGTAGAGGCGCTCGTCGCGCTGGCCTACGCGCAGCGTCGAGGCGAGGACAGCGCCCTGGGGCACGTGTACGCCGGTAGAGAAGGTGAAGCCCCCAGGCTTTACGATGGTTCTCTCCAGACCAACCTCGCCGATGGCGTTGTAGCGGATGCTCTCGCGGATGAAGGCGTCCATGGTGTCTAGTCTATTAACAAAGTCGTTGGACCAGTCATCGCCGCGGCCAAGATTGCCGACAATTTCAGCCCGCATCTCGGCGACCGTGGACTCGAAGACAGGTTTGGGCAACGAGACGAGGTCGTACAGGACATTGGTAAAACTGAGAACGTTGGAGTAGGATTGCAGGAAGTTGAGGTTCATGACACGGTTGCAGAGCACGGGCGTTGAATATTCGAGCTGGCAGTTCTTGTCTTTATAGGCCACCTTCATGCAGGTACTGAGGAGGTCATTCTGCAGTGGTGTCAATATATGCGGCTGGTCCTGACGGCAAAGGGGGTGTAGGCTTACAGGTAGCTCTGGCTCAACTCCTTTCTCAGCTGCATCCGCGATGATCTTCTTGCGCTCCTCGATGATGGGAGCTGCATGCTTGATGATGATCTCGCGCTTCTTTGTCAGGGGCCGGCGGACCAATGGAGCCAGAAGACTAATGGGCAGGAAACACTGTCAGTAATTATCGCATACTATCGTGTGTAACAAAACCTAGAGCTCGTTCACTTACGGTCTCAGAAAAGGAGGAATGAAGCGAATATAGACAGCTGTAGAAAACATATGTACCGAATACTGAACCATGGCATCCAGATACTCCTGATTCCTGCAGAGCGGATAGCCAGATGTGATTCTGTTGCTGGAGCGCGACATGAGCTTGGTCACCATGTCCCACATGTTGATCTGCATTACGCCGCTCTCGTCCATTCTCGATCCGACATAGTGCTCCAAGGCGCCCACCATCTCCTCGTTCATCATGGGCATCTTGTCTGCCAGCTTGCTCTTGAGCTCTCGCAGCACGATCGGCGTCTGAATGTTATTGTTGAGGATGTTGTCTCCGAAGCAGACGTACTTGGAGTGCATGGCACCGGCCACGTACGTCTTGAACGAGACGACATTTTCCGGTTGTTTCACATACTCATCTATCAAGTCCAGGGGAATCAAGAAAAGGAAACCCGATTGCACATGAGGGAAAGGTACAATCAAGACTTCGTTTGCTGTCTTGCGGATCTGATGGCTGTCATTAGGACCATTGGTTTTCACGACCTGCTGTTACCATCTCTCAACTATAGAATCAACTTACTTTCTCGTAGGATGTCTTGAACAGACCCTCAGAAGCAAAGACACACTCATAGGCTACCCTGAAGAAGTGCCCAAAGCCTCGTTCTCCCTTGACCCATACATACGGAGCGTACGTCGGAGAGAAGGACACGCGCAATGCGGGCTCGATTAGGTGGAGCAACCAGCCGGTGAGGACCAGCACCGCAGTGATCTCAACAAATCCAACGACTCCAGGCATGGCCAACTGCCGTGTTTCTACATGACTGATGATATTAGGAGTAGTAGACTCCAAAGAAGAAAAGTTCTGCGAGGCATTCGACGCCATCCTTATTCTGTCTGGCTTGGTAGAAGATATGCGAGTCTGAAGATTCTACACATAGACGAATAAAACAAAGTGTAGACACGAGAGGACAGGTGGTGACTGTAAAGATTTGCAACCGGGAGCAGTGATTTTGGAAATTGACATCCTGTTTCCTCGCTCTTTCTTGCCCTGTCCCAACTAATAATTGCTTAGGCTCGGCGAGACACTCTTCTCGCCACAGCCAAGATGTAAGATATACTCTCTCGGTGAGGTGACGATTACTTATAAGTATACAGTGCCTCTTGCAACTGTGAGGATGTAGTGAGTACTTCGCGTTTCAATCTGCTTGGAAACCAGGTTTTCTTGAGGGATGTGCATGAGCGGATCGTAAAAAACGGGTAAGCCGGATCCTTCTCCCCCACGATTTCGTGAGCTCTAAGGCGGTCACTGTCAGACATGTTCATATATACCCCGCACCCCATATTCCTCTAGTATTCCTATAGGATTCGTGGGGTAGAAATTTGCTTCATGGTCACATGGCCTTGTTAAGCTTGCATGGGTCCAGATGTTGTGATAAGAACTTGACGCTCTATGATTTGTTCAAAGTAGTGCTGGGCGGAGTGTGAGGCTTCGGTAAGTACGCCCCTGAGCTTTGATTGATCACCGATGGAGTTATTATACCTACTTCGGTATCAATTCATGCAGCTTAGGATGTGATTACCCTGAAGAAGGCCGATTCGCGGCGCCGCAACATAACTCATGTGTAATAGCCATGTTTAAATCTGTGAGATTTATAATTTGGGGGGAGGGGGGGGAGGGAGGGAGGGTTGTTTGTGCCGAGCAGACTTGTTACGAGCAGACGAGAGTTACGTGGTCCGGCTGTGGTCCTCTCCTGTTCTCTCTGACTTGGAATGTCCATCCATTTCAGCACGTACATCCTTAGACTTTGCTGATGATAATTTTACACAATGACGATCGAGTCTCGTGAAGACCTTTTCTTCAGCCTGGGGATCCTACCTTTCCTCATGGCCTCGGGGCATCTTGTTCCGGTTATAGGGTCTATCAATGTCATCACTGGATCATACGAGTTCCCTGTGGCTCTTCTGAGCATGATTTGCGCAGCTACCGCCATTGTCGATTGTAAGTAGTAATTCTCCGGGTATTTTGTTTCCTTTCTCTAGACACTGATATAGCCTTAGCCTATGACACTTACAAGGACATCCCATTATCAAGGCGACCGCAGAAGTGGATATGGCGGACTTGGATGTATTCACTCTGGGCGGTGGTTCTTGTTACCACCTACCTCACAGGTGTTGAGACATCGATCCGTATGTACCGTTTCTCTCTGATCGGTCTCGGATGGGGCACTCCATGCATCCCTCTCTTCTCGCCTTCGGTGGGGCTGCACCTAGCCAAGCCCAAGTCCCTCGTAAGTAAACACACCAATGCTCCAGACACCTTATTGGCCCTGCTTCTCACTTAACAACAACAATAGTTCTTCGAGGCCAAGTCTCTCGTCGTTGCCGTCTGCATGGCCTATGTCACGGCCGACGTGGGCATGTTCTACGGCTGCCACGACAAGGCCAGTGCCAAGTGCACAGATAGCTCGCTTCGCGCACGCAGCCTCTGCCTCGTGATACTCTACCAGTTCTTCCGGGAGACAGTATGCGATGCGAGAGATATCATCGAGGATGCTGCAAACGGTATGAGGACATTACCAGTACGGTTTGGGAAGACGTACACTCTGTTGTTTTTGGCGGGCCTGGGCTTGCTTCTTGATCCCATCCTCACAACAGGAGGCACCGCCTTGTCCGTCTCTGGACCTTATGAGAGCCTTCAGATTCCTCTTGCCAGCATCGTGCGGGTGTGCGGGACCATCGGACTATACTGGGTCGCATTGTGGTTTCCAAAAGGGCACCTCCTTGCTTGGGGTGCCGTTTCATTGCTGGGCCTTGTTCCATTGCTATGGGCACAAGCAGCTCTCCTAGGACCTGAACAGGTGAAATGGCAGACAAGAACCGTTCCATGGTCTCCGGGGGCTTTCGTGGGGTCACAAAGTCCAACATCCAGTCATGTTCTTGGCTAAATTTCGAGTTTATTGGTAGAAAGAGAGAGGAAAGACTTCAACTACATATTAAGACTAGAAAGAAATAGATTCCTTGACCTGTCTATTAGAGAAGAAACAAAAATAGAAGTTCTGGTATTCTTAGTTTATTTTAGCAAATAAGGAACTAGCAATGTGAAAGAGAAAAAGAAAAGAAGAAAGCAGACCAAGCGCCACCCGATCAATGCTCTGCTTCCCAGTGCGGGTGTGGCTTTCCATGTGCCTCGAGCAGCCCACCAGTCAGCAGGGCGTCGGCACGAACGGGGAAGAGAAGAGGTTCCAGATGCCTCGTCTGGTCAAAGTGGACGCTCGCCCACCGCAGACGAGCCGCCCACGTTCCCGGGGCCCGATCAGCATCCGCGTTCCCAGGATCGTCCCAGATCCTAGCCAGGTATTCCCTCTGCTTGCTTACAAGGCCGTGCGAGAATTTCATGGTTGATGACATGGCCAGGATGCCGTCCACAAAGTCCTCGGCCTCCTTGTATTCTTGGCCGTGCTCTGCCCCGTCCCGCGGCCGGCTGAGGAGTTCGAATTGCCTCCGGCCGGACCACTGGGTCAGATGCTGCGCCCAGTAAACCTCGGTGATGCACTCGTAGAGAAGCACGTGCTTCGCAAAGTAGGCTGGGCCATCCCAGGCCAGGGCTGGGTCCCGGATGTGCCGGAGGCGCTCTACACAGAACATGTGGGAGATGTAGTCAAAATACGGCCCATACTCGAACTCGGGAGGACCCCCGGTCGAGTTGGGCACCTCGTAGCGCGGGAGATGGCGCAGCAATGGGTGGCGGCTCATGCCCGCGGTCCCCGGGGCGCCGTCCTCCCAGCAGGCGAGGTAGATGTCGTGCCAGTACTTGACGCCAAGACAACCTCTGCGCGCAGCGATCAGGCCGTTGAAGAACATGGCTATCTCGTCGCTGATGGTCATCTTGAATCCCATCATCTCCAGGTCGTTCTGCGGGTCCACAAGTTTGTCCCAGCAGAGGTCGTCCAGCCCGCGGAAGAGCATGAAGCCGACATCGAGCCAGACGCCGCCGTGGAGGTAGAGAAGCGGGAGGCGCATCAGGTCGCCCATGTGCGCCCCGAGGTGGGCGTTGTTGGCCGTCGTCGCAGGCTTAGTCGAGGGAGGCTGGAGGAGCGCGCGAGGGAGAAAGCGTGCGGGCTCGGGGATGTATCTGGACCAGTGATTTGCTGACCCTTCGACCATATCGACCACGCGCACAGTCCAGTCCTGGTGGCGTCGCACCCAGCTGATGATATTGCGCTGGCACCATGGTTTACAGATTGCAAGCCCTGTGTCCCAAAACGCCCAGATGTTGCGTTCTGAGCCGTCAACGGGTTTAAATGTCTGCAAATCCGTAAGAATCTCTTGGTCAGATCGTTGATCAAGAGTTGAAGATGTTGGGCGCGGTATGAGCTCCATCATGTCTGGGAAATCCGATAATGAATACTATGTAAAGTTGAAACTCTTCGGATCCTGTCAGCCATAAGTGACACGCAGGTACTTATACAAGTTTTTCCTAGTCATTCTGCAAAGAGAATCCTTCGGATTACCTGAACAAGCATCAGGACCTTGTCATCAACCCCATGTATTTTGTATTTTATTTTTTTTCATCTCCCTTGGTACAGAGAAACCTGGAATATAGACATGGCAAAAAACAAAAAAAAAAAAAAAAAAAAAAAAGAAAAAAGAAAAAAGAAAGAAAAAAAAACCAAACCCACCTTTTCACCTTATAACACAAAAAACCATCAACTTTACTAATTAGAATTTAGTCCTGTGGTCATTATGATCATTCTCATAAATTCAGTAATACCGTGGATATGGTCAAAGAAAGTAAATAGTCCAAACGAGGTCATCTTTGAGTAGGTGGTTAGAATCAACATGCTCTTGTGAGATGGTTGTTGAAATAAATATTGTTGCCACGGAAAGAGAAAAGAAAATACCCATGACTACTGGGACACAACTTTAATGAATATGTGGTTTACAAAGGGAGTTTCTGTCCATATTATCTGAATAAAGCGCTTTCCAAGATTCACGGGCATAAACTGCAAATAGCCCTCAGCTTCATAAGCTTCAGGCCCAAAATATACACATTCCAAATAGTGCATACTTCTATTACATCAAGTAGCTCTCTCTTATCTTTTCTATGATAATTTCCACTGAGTGTTGCATGATACACGGGGTATCCTTGGACAAGAAATGCGTCATATGAGCCATGTCCCCCCCCTTTTTTACCCTCCCCGCATTGTCGGAATATTATTATTGCCCTCAGCCTGGAGAAAAACTGGAGCCATGTTTTCTACCATCTCTACAGGTTCTCGGCCATCGTCCACTGTGCAACTCGGTTAGCAGTCGGCTTGAGGGTCTAATTCTGCCGAATACTTTACTCAGTTGCTTTTTTGAATCTTCTTTCGCCTATGCTTATTTACTTGAGTCAATTGATCAGCAAACCTGACGTTTAGAAAGGAGACGGAAGCCTCCTGCGAGTAATTAAGAGCTCATGTCGACGTCTCTGAAGCGAAAGAGGAGCGATGCCCCTCCGGGTCCGCGGCCGGAGTCCAAGAAATTGGCCGCAGCATGCACCGCTTGCCGGAAGCAAAAAGTAAGTAGGTGGTGTTCTCGCTTTGCAGCACGAAAGACGCCGTTTATTTGTATAGGCAATGCGCAATATGCAATATTGAATCTTTGAGAAGGGAAAGGGTGTCTTACAATTGGGATGTAGTAATTAATGCTTCTATTAGATCAAATGTGACATGCCCAGCGAGGAACCGCCATGCTCACGATGCGAAAGACGAGGCCTGTCGTGCGTATTGCATACGTCTGCGCTGAGAGTCTCCAACTCAGACTACAGGTTAGTACTCTATTGTATATATATATATGAATCAGTTACACGTCATTCCAGGCGCGAATTTGGAACGCTCACCACTAATTCATCCACCCATTCGAACCCAAGACAAGTCATGCTGCTCGGCAAGGACATGTCCAATATTTTCTCGACGCTCCAGCGCGTATGCGACAAGCTCAACATCGATCCCCCCTTGCCATTGAAGTCGGCACAGGAAGCAAACGGGGCGAAGACTCACCTGGAGCAGCAGTCTGCGGAGGGCGCTGAAGAAGCCGGCGAAGATAGCACCACCTCGGGGTTGGCCGAGTTATCACCACCAGCCTCGCCATCGGCAGTACCAGCACCCATCGATCCATACCTGAGCGGCGGGAACCTTGGAGCAGGTGCTTCTCTCGCCGGAGGGATGGGCACAGGGGGAGGTGGAAGCCCAGCCCAGAGGTTTCGGGGGCGGGAGAGCGAGAGGGGGGATCTGGTCAGCAAGGGCATCATCACGCCAGAGCGCGCCGAGATGCTGGTCAAGCGTTATCTGCTCCATCTGGACCGATTTCTGTACGGGATCGCGGGTCACTATCGGGATGCCCAACAGGTCCGCGTAGCGTCCCCGACACTCTTTGCGGCCATGTGTGCCGTCGCTGCCTTTCAAGACGTCGAGAATAGAGACCTATTCGACCTGTGCTATAAAGAGTACAGATCTCTGGTGTCGGCCTCCTTATTTGAGAAGAGAGACCTCGAGTACATCCGGGCGCTGTGCATCGGCTCATTCTGGCTCCTGGATACCTCTAGGATCCTCCTCAGCGACGCTGTGCGAAGAGCTGCAGACTCTCGACTACATCACTATTTCCACAGATGGATGGAGTATTACCCAACGACGACAACGACGACGAAAAGTCCGACAACTTCTTTCGTCCCGGTATCCACAGATACAAGGGCGGATGCAGGCACAGGTACAAGTACAGGCCCAGTGCTGCGTGATAACCCAAAAGAGGAGGCGAGAGACCGAGTTCGTCTCTGGTATCTGCTCTTCGTGTCTGACCGACATCTGTCTATTTTGCACAACCGAGATGCGCTGACCCGGCAGGAGAAAGATGCTATTGAGAACAGAGACAGTTTTTTGGCTAGTGAGAATGCAGGACCGGTGTGCTCCAACCTAGATATCCGTCTCATCTCGCAGGTCTCGCTGCTGGTCATCATGGGCCAGATCCGGGATGTTCTAGGCTGTGAGCGGCCCAGACCGCTGCCCAAGACCTTTGTCATTCAGTTCTCCCACTTCACAAATGATCTGGACCAGTGGTATGGGAAATACTCGCCCTGCTTTGGTTCGTTTCCCTCTCCTCCTCTCTCTTCAAGAATTCTCCCCTAGATCATCATCACAACGACGACTGATTACTAATGTTAATTAACGGTAAATAACTAGAACCTGATGAACACATTGGCGATTTCCCGCTGGCTGGTCTCACAATACATTATCAATACGCGCGACTGTACCTAAACCATCACATATTTCAAGGCTTAGACGACAAAGACCCGATTCCTATACATTTCCTCCCAGTTGCGGCTACGGCACGAGAGGCCGCCCACCGCATCTTCAGCATGCTTCTCGAGGATCCTGTCCTACGCAGCAACATCGTAGGCATGCCGCACTACTTTCACATCATGATCTCGTTTGCGGGCCACTGCCTGCTCGAGATGACCATGAAGCACCGCGAGCAGCTAGGCATCGCTGCCGAGGACGACTTTGGCCGTATAGCCACGGTGCTGACCCTCTTTGCAAACACACCCACGCTACCACAGCACCCCATCGCGCGAGCCCTGGAGGGCCTGACACGAAAGCTGAACGAGTGCACGGCCAGCCTGGGCATGGAGTCGGTACTCACGGGGAGCCCTTTTCAAAAAGCCGAGTGCACCAATCTCATAACAGACTTTAGTAGTGGTACGGCGGGAAGAGGAGGAGGAGGAGGAGGAGTTGATGGTGTTGGTAGCAGTAGTAATAGTGGTGGAGCAACACATGCGATGCTTACCTCTCCAGGTAACATGCAGACTTTTGGCGGGTTGTCAGATGATTTCTGGTATGGGGACTTTGGAGACTTTCGTCTGGCATTTCCGGCGTCATGATCTCAGCTGTGAACACACACGCAGGGGGGCCATCTTCGATCTCACAAGAGAAACTATTTAGGTTGTAGACGCCACCCTCTCTGGCTTGACATCTAAGAAGCAACGTAACTAAAATCACCACCATTCAGGCCTGATCATCGTCGTCATGAAAGATGGTGATGCCCCAGTCCGGGCGGTTGAATCGTCTGCCTTTAGTCTTGGCCAGCTCGTCAATCTGCCTCATCTCGTCCTCATCCGGCACAAAATTATCTCTCAGGTTCGCTTGGATCCTCGAAGGGGTCGTGCTCTTGGGGATAACACTCCATCCCTTGGCGATTCCCCAGCTCAGTATCACGTTTCCCGTCGCCACACCTCTCTTGCTGGCGATCTCTGTGATCACAGGTTCCTCGTGCAAGGTGCTTCCCGAGCCGCCAAGCGGACCAAATGCCGTCTGGTGGATGCCCTTGGCCGCGCAGAATTCATGCAGCTTGTTCTGTGGCAACAGCGGCTGGATCTCGGTCTGGTTGACAGCGGGTACAACCGTAGCGCTCGCCAACAACTTGGTAAGGTTCACGGTCGAGAAGTTGGCCACGCCAATGGCGCGTACCCTGCCCGTGCCGTCGTGGAGGATCTTCTCCATCTCGCGCCAGGTATCGCAAAAGTTCCAGTCCGGGACGTGCGTCTTGCGGTCTTCCTTGCCGTACTCGGCACCTGTCTGTTCCGGGCTGGGAAGCGTGACGGGCCAGTGCATGAGCCACAGGTCGACATAGTCCAGTCCGAGGTCGTGCAGGGACTTGTCGAGGGCATTCTCCGCCCGGCGGTGGTCAGAAGACCACAGTTTGGTGGTCACAAAGAACTCGGACCGGGCCACAGGAGGTTTCTTGAACACCCAGCCTATCTCGGCCTCGTTGCCGTACAGAGGTGCGCAGTCAAAGTGTCGGTAGCCCACTGCGAAGGCCAGCTCAACTGCATGGGCTGCATCTCCTGGTGCTGCTTTCCAGGTGCCAAACCCAACTGCTGGTATTTTGGCCCCTGTGTTCAGTGTGAAGAAGGAGGAAGTCGTTTGATTTGCTCTCTTGTCGTTTGTGATAGAGGTAGTGGTGGTAGTGGAGGGGGCAAGTGAGCTTTCTAAAGTCTCTAGGATCTGCATGGTAGAGATGGTGGTTTTGTACAAGTCTAGAGATGCAGGCTTGTAAGGCTTGCGTGGGTAGAATGTGGCCTCGGAAGGCAAGCCCAACAAGGTGCCCACAAAGTGAGCAGCGCCGGCCTTGGTAGCAGCAAGTCCTTTCTTGCAGGCCGACTCGGCAAGGGCTACTTCTCCTTGCAGCTCACGAGCTTCCTCTATCTTGCCAGCCTGCCACAAGGCGAACAATTTTGAGACAGCCCTCGGGAAGACATTGCCGATTCCCGTTACGCAGCCAACACCACCGGCTATAAGGCAAGGGAGAAGCCAGTCGGACTGCCCTGAGAAGACGGCGAACTGAGAAGGCGGGAACTTTGCAGTCAGGCATGATACCTTGCCTGCATTGGCACATGTCAACTTGACGCCCACGATATTTGGGTGCACTGCGAGACGCGAGAGCACGTCCACACCGAGGTCAATGCCGGCTGTAACACCAGGGAACTAATTCGAAACCAAACGGGTCAGACTGAATCTTGGGAAGAATGAATCAATTCATTCCCGGGGGAACGGAACTTACATTGTAGACGATGATAGGAACACGGCTATGATCCGCCACCTCGGAATAAAAATCCACGAGTGTCTGTTCCGAGACAGCCTTGGGCCAATAACTCGGGGGCAGGAGGAGGCCAAAGTCAGCGCCAGCATCGACAGCATCATCGACAAGGCGTAAAGTCTCGACGGTGGACTGGCCACTAACCCCAACAGCCAGGGGAAAATTCGGGACGCCCAAGTCAGTGGCGGCCTTCCGTGCAGTGTGAATGAGACTGACGCGCTCCTCAGGTAGAAGGAGGGCTGCCTCGGCTGTCGAGCCTTGGAGGACGAGACCGTTCACGCCGCTCGAGATCATGTATGACAAGTATTTGTACATGGCGTCCAGGTCGATCTCCTGGCGGGGAGTGTCCTTGTACAGGCTCACGACGGGACACCAAATCCCGGCGGGAACGGCGGGCGCCTTTGAGTCTTTCATGGGCATATTGTAATGAGGAGGACACGGTCATACACTTGTGGAGAAGGGACGACAGATCTGTTTCTTACTGTCGAGAGAAGAGATGGAACAAGGGGAAGAAAACTAGAGAGTAATTACAAAGTGAAAGTGAATAGGTCATCAATCATTACTCTCATGACACTCGGCTAGATGAATAGGTACGGAGTGCTTGTCGGTACATTGTGAAGCCCTCTGGAGAAGGGGGAGGGGGGGGATTAGTTGTGGCTTCGGCCGTATTCTTGATCACGGGTGCGAAACCGTAGTGCTGTGTTACGGCGGAGGCCCTCCGATGCGGGTCCTGCTCCGCGCGCGGGCTGGTTTGGGGGCTGCCGCTGTGATACATACGGCACACTGCAGTACTACCAAGGACGACGCAAGCACCCAATGAATCCTCGTCCTGACTCCACATCAAGCCTACACCTCCGGGAGCCAGGTCCGAACATGAGGTCCAGCCCGGCTCAGATCATCCGTACAACTAAACTATACGGACGGGAACAACAAGAACTAGAGAATGCCGTGCTACGATGTCATCAATAGAATAAAGTGATCTGTTTCAGCCACCGCCTGCTGTTGAATTCACCTAAAAATTCTCCGCCAATTACAATTTCTGTGTTGTGATTCATTGGATCCTGACTGTCTCCTCCATTTCCCGAACGTCGAGTGTACTAGACGCATGCCGTTGTCCTATTAGTAACTACCTGAATCTTGAGAGGAGAGCACCCCAGTTTTCTACGGAGTAGCACCACAAAGGTCCTTTACTTGTCAGTCCGCGCTTGCAAGACTAGCTGTTCGCTACCGTAGAGGTTGAACATTTCCTAGGGAAATGTTTTATGAATCGTGTGCATATAATTAGTCATGATCCAACTTCAGTAATATGGCTTGATCTCGGACTGTGAGAACATTAATGTCGTAGCATGTCTGAGTTCCTGCTGAGTCGTCGTCCAGAGCCACGAGCACGAGGAAGATCGCCCAGGAGAAGCTCACGCAGCTTGTTCTTGGACTCTGCCGTCAGTAGCAGAGGACGGTGCTTCAACGCATCTTCTTCGGATATAGTTTGAAGACTTTCTTTGTTTTCCTTGATCAAGCTTTTTTCCCTTTCTTCCCTCGTGAGCTGATAATTGATTTGGCACGGCATTGCAATGAGAGATCTGCTTTACACTCGGTCATCTCTAAAGCCAGCTATAATGACTATTCAATCCCAAGGTAGAAAGTGGTAGTCTTTTCGCTGTGTGTCGGCGCTACTACGGCGTTGGTCCGAACCCGGCCGGAAGACAGCTCCGGAGGTCGGTGGATGGATCCGGAGCGAAACCCGCTGCGGAAGATCATCGGCGTCACCCAAATAATTCAGGGGAAAATCTTGGAGGTAGTTTCAGTTCGGGTATATTTCCTAATCCCTACGTGGACTTGCTTGTGTGTTCTCCTCAGCATTTCAGCCTCGCCTTAACCTCTTAACTCAATATCGTTCGCCTCTGTTCGTCTTGTCAAACATCATGGCTTCAAGAGCTAGCGAAGCAGGCCCTCCGGCTTTGATCCCGTTCGCTGAAGTTAAAAAACATGGTTTTGCTGGAGATTGTTGGGTTATTGTTGACGGCAAGGTATATGATCTGTCAGCGTTCGATCATCCTGGAGGTTCAGAGAGTGAGTTTGATCTTGCAAGACCTGGCACAGAATCGAGCGCCCCCCCCCCTCTCCCCGGAATTAGACGATATGGTCGCACTGATGCTTCAGTATTGACTTGGATATAGTCATTTTGAAATATGCAGGCAGCGATGCAACTGCAGCATTCAATGAGATACATGCCCCAGGCATTCTCAAGGCTCTTCCCCCAAACCAGCTCAGGGGCCTAGTAGACACCAAGAGTATACCTGTTCAGGAAGATACCAAGGCAGTGGACCACACCAGTCGAAGCGGTAATACTCGTCAGTCCAACACAAGTTGCCCGCCACTGCAGAGCATCATATCGCTGCATGACTTTGAGAAAATCGCCCGGGAAACATATTCCGCCAAGACGATGGCCTTCTATTCGTCCGCCGCTACCGATTTGGTATCACACCACGCAAACATACATTGCCATCGACAGCTTCTCCTGCGGCCCCGAGTCTTGAGAAACGTTCGAGATGTGGTCACCAAGAGGCGGATCCTGGGCTGTGACTCCAGTGCGCCCTTCTTTGTCAGCCCTGCAGCTATGGCAAAGCTAGCTCATCCAGAGTGAGTACACTCCTACTATCGAATTATTCTTTGATAACCATGACTTGATTACTAAAGAGCACTGAAGTGGTGAGCTTGCCATTGCACGAGGATGTGGAGAGCAGGGCATTATTCAGATTGTCAGTATCGCGCCATATAATTACATGAGAAGCAGAACCTGGGTTTTAAATTAATACTAACAAGCAAACCTCGCTGTGACTAGATATCGACAAATGCATCCTACCCCCTAGAAGACATTGTTGCTTCTGGCCAGCCGAACCAGCCATTCTTCCTGCAGCTGTATGTTAACTCTGACCGACAAAAGACGGACGATCTGCTGCGGTCGGCAAACCAGCTTGGTATCCGAGCCATCTTTGTCACAGTGGATGCCCCTGTCCCTGGTAAACGGGAGGCAGATGAGCGGATAGCTGCCGAGAATATTGTCTCCGCCATCAGTGGCGCCATTGCAACCAACGACAAGAAAGGTGGCGGGCTTGGTCGAGTGATGGCCAAATATATCGACTCGACGCTTGTCTGGGAGGATTTGGCATGGGTTCGAAAGGCAGCCGGAGGGATTCCTATCGTTCTCAAAGGAATCCAAACGGCAGCAGATGCCCAAAGGGCTGTTGAATTTGGTGTTGATGGAATTCTCTTGAGTAACCACGGCGGGCGTTCCCTTGATACGACTCAGCCTGCAATGCTCACGCTTCTAGAACTGCATAAGGTAAAGCTCTGTAATTACTATGATCCATGGATACTAGAACTCATGCTAATTACAGGGAACCCCTCATTTTCAGGTCTGCCCCCGGGTTTTCCACCAGCTTGAGGTTTATGTCGACGGCGGGTTCACACGAGGCGCCGACATCCTCAAAGCCATTTCACTCGGCGCCGTCGCTGTAGGAATCGGCCGGCCGTGGTTGTATGCAGTGAACTACGGCCAGGCTGGTATCGAGCACATGTGCGAGATCTTGAAAGACGAGCTTGTGACTTCAATGAAGCTAAGTGGGATCACAGAGTTGGATCAGGCGCACCCCGGAATGGTAAACACGAGTGCACTGGAGCCGTTGATACGAGCTTCCGACTCTCACCCTTGGATACAATGGACACCTAGACCTCGATTGTAGACTGGGTACTTTGGAAGGTATTCTCATAGACTGAGCATATAGAAGTATAAAGATGGAGGAGTACCTAATTAGCACGCAATTCTCGCTTCAGAGCATTCGATTCTCTGCCGTATCCGTTCACAAACTTGACCGGATTACAATGGCATCGGAAAGTGGTTGAAGTTGGATTTTTTTTTTAGAAAAAAAAACCCCCCTTGCAGTGTTGTATTGGAGTAATTATGGTAAAGAGCAGATCATCAGGACACAAATAGATGGAAAAGCTCTACAACAAAGTAGTCTGCCAGCAGTGTAACCTGCGACCACCAGCGACCAGCGTCCCACGCTGAAATACATCTCTTATATACTGTATGGTGAGTCACTACAGTCTTGTGCTATGTTCTATAGATAAGCTGAGGTAGGATTTTCGGCCACCTTATCCGATGTAATAGCAGGGCCTCCGCGATACGGTAGGGATAAATTCAAACAGAAAAACTTGTCCAGGCTCGACACTCACCGACACCATCATAGTCTAGAGAAACGTCGGCAACATTACTAAAGCCTCGACATTACTCACGTCCCTGATAATATAGGCCTCTTTTCGAGGTCTATGTCCACATTGATCTTCGTAGATTCTTCCCCAGGCCGGCTGGCGACGAAGTTGGGCCTGCGCATGCCCGTGGTCCTCCTCAGCCGAAACCAAGTTATGTGCGCTTGCGTGTGAGAAGACTGGCTTTTTAACTATGTATGACTGGCTTGTGTGATCAGGCCGGACGTTCATGACTTCTGCCGGACCAACAATAGACTTGTGTGAATAAATTATTTACGCTGGAAACGCTACATAGGGTGGGCACAGGAGTCCTCGCAAGGATGTCTTCCCATGGTAGGGAGGCGTTATGCCGCCACCCGGAACAGCCTTGGGCCTAAACTAGTCACTAGGGATAGTGGCTGCAGATCAGATGGGTACCAAGGAGCTGCGGGTTGTTTCAGGGCTGTAGAAGTATGCTGGAACCTCCCCATGTTGGGCCTTCCGAACATGATAAGCCACGAGGAAAGAGTTGAGGACTATCTCAGTCTTCACCTCGCGAGTGTTTCTGAGCCATATCTGACGGGATGCTCTAGCGAACATGATGGTGGAAGACATAGCCCCGTTTAAGCATGACAAAAGACAGAAGGATGAGAGGAGCCTCGATCTCTCATCATCGTTCGGCTTTACACGTGGCACAGGATACATGATCTGAAAGTCTCGTCTCCCCCCTGAAACAGCATAATCATGAATATCATAGATAAGAGCTTGAATATTCAAACTTGACCCGAACTTGAAAGACGTTTGTCTGGGGTTTGGTAGACAAGTTATGACGGGAACCGAAGGACCGGCGCAGCATCACAGAGAACACCAGCCTTAAGGAAGTTAGACAATATCATCGCCCAGAGTACTTGGGAGAGACAAGACTAGAGTATTGATGACCGGAGATGAAGTCGCCTCACATCCAATGTAAAATAACAGAAACATTACCATCAATTCTTTCTTGGGAGCCAGAGAGGTGAGTTTATCAGGAACAAGATTGCATTGCAAACAAGTATGCGTCCCAGTTTGGCCTACACTGGAAGAAGCGCCTGTTGAGGGGTCCTAGGACATGAAAACCAGAGGCTGATTTACGCAGAAGCATCTACTTTTCTAGCCCTTATACACCTTCCTATCATGGGTTCAGCTGGCCACAGTATGATTGGTCCTTTCTCTCTACTTCAGCTTGCCATTTCGAAATTGTTGTGTGTCTGTTCAATATCATCGATCAACTTCCAAAGGGCATCTTGTTCTAGTATGTACTGGGGCATCATGACTGGGGCAACGCGACAAGTAGGAATAGTAGTAGGAATTCCCTAGATCAGCATGTGAGTGGTTTCTTTTCAAACACTGGGTGTAACATCTTAGTTCAGATTACCTCTGCTACGCTCTGGGGGTCCAAGACTATGTAGTCACCTCTTAACGGGGAGGCGTGCAGCGCAAGGCGTTGGGAACGAACACTGTCCCAGAAGCGCTGTATAAAGCCCCAGTTAAAAAAATAGCATGAGGCCACATACTGCTGCAGGGCAGGCCGATGGCTGCTGTGTCCAGGGCTAGTTGGTACTTACTGGCACCAGGACGAAGACGGTCGGCCATGCTGAATCCGTCGTTCCCGCACACGACTCACGTAGCTAGGGGTGGAAGATCACTCAGAACAAGGTGGCCCTAACTAAGTAGGCTTTATCAAGGAGGACACCAAACTTCAGGGAGCCATCTCGTTGAAGGCATCTTCTTGAAAATGCCAATCGTGGAGGTGTGAACCACCCATTGATTACGTGCATACGCGAATGCCATGTTATACAGAGATCAGATCAAGTACGTAAAGTAATATCAAGCAATCAAGGACAGGTGTCTTGCAAGGACACAAAACACACATCTCGTCGACAGGTCGATAGCGAAGCGAGGATACCTCCCCAGGGCATCTCCATCATCTCGGCCTGTCCACCTCCCGTCCACGTGGACCTGAACAGCCGCGGGAAGCACCCTTAAGGGTTTTCCGCCGCGGAGAACCATGCTGGGAAGGGGGAAGTCTGGTTGTCCCTGGAAAAGCCACCGCCAAGTCCCTTCAAAAACCACATGCACCACGATCAACCCAGCATAGCTTCAACTCAAAAAAACTTCGACTCGAAACATCAGTCCACCTTTGAACTCTTGCCCCGCCCCGACTTCGGGAGGTCACCAATCTCGATCGCGCCCTGTCAGCACGTTCCGGCCCAAAGGGAAGTAAAGTGTACTAAGCGGCATGCTTGGGGAGACAATGGAGGGTGGGGGGCGTGTGAGGGTGAGTGAGAGAGTGTGTGTGCTCGCTCACAACCCGTCGCACTCCTGGTCCGCCCTGAAAAAGGGGGGCCTTCCGTAGTTCAATGCAAGCAAATTTAGTGACCACCGCGGTGAACGTGGTGCATGCTCCGCCCACTGGAGGCAACCAGAACGGCCTGTGACCGCCAGTGGACTGAACCTTTCTGGCTACCATAGTACTGGCTAGAGACAGCCCCCCCCCTCCTGTTTCTCCTTTTTTCTTCTTCTTTTTGTTGTCCTACTGATGTCCCGTCACCGTGTGCGAGAGACTGTGCGATCACAAGATGGATCCACGCATCGACAGAAAGCCCTTGGCTCGAGTTTGATGCGACTTGCCCCCCACCTTCCCCTTCCCTTCCCTTCCCCCTTCCCTTCCCTTCCCCCTTCCCTTCCCTTCCCCCTTCTCTTCCTCTCTTTACACCGTCCAGGTTTTTATGGTTATTTTTCTCTGATCCCTTGGATTCTTTTCACAGAGTGGCCCGATCCCGTAGATAGATCTACTATCGGACCGAACCATTCACGGGAAGTTTTGATCGACGTTTGCTAACGCAATGCCCTCCAACACAGTTGGCGCATTAGTCCCCTGATAAGTAAAGGGCCGGCCGGCTCTCTGCCAAGCTGCCAACTGTCAACCCAGCTGTGTGCCCTCGGAGATGATGTTCTCAGGGTGACAGGGTTTACGTCCATGTCCACGACCACCAGGGTGTAGCAGCACAAGCGAGAGGCTGAGAAAGCAATATCGAAGACATCACACAAAAGTACACAATCGGGGAGATCCTCTCGGCTCCTCATCTCGGGCGCGACGTTTCTTCTCGGTTGTACCTCTAGACCTTAATACTACGTATACGTCGTCTCCACCGGGAAGCATGCCAAGGAGTGCAGCTATAGAGCCCTTGTTATTATTATGATCCAACGGCCAGGCCGAGTTTCCCAAGTCACGATAGCAAGATCCCTTTCTCGAGAAAACTCAATGCTCATGTTGGTTATGGCCTCGTGTGCTTCCCCGGAGCAACACTATGATCATCCCTTGGTACCCCGGGCCATGAACAAGCCTCTCTTTCCAAGTTTCACCCCCATAGACACCTCTCCCATCTTATCAATGGTAAAGCCCTTCCCCGCCCCGGCATTGACGAAGATCTCCCTGATCTGCGCCTCCCCAAAGCCGTGATGCGTCACCGTGTGTTGTGCCTTGAGCACTGTTGCGTTTTCGCTGTCCTCATGTCCGTGTCCGTGTCCATGATCATGATCATGATCATGCCCACGATGCTGCCCTTGACTTACAATAGGCGCATGCGTAAGAAAGTCGACGATCACCAGGACGCCCCCGGGCCTCAGGCGAGCGACGAGGCGCTTTGCCGCAAGTTGGGGATCGTCAAAGTGGTGAAACCCGAGCCCGACGATCGCCATGTCGAAGTCGAGAAACTCTGGGTTTCTGAAAGCTTCTGGGTCTTGGTCATCAGGAATACAGAGGTTGCCATGGTATGCAAACATCTCATCTCTGGCCAAACCCTTTGGACGAGAATGCATGTCAGCATCTAGAACAGGACGTTGGATATTGATGAGGGTGTGAGCAGCAACTCACCTGATTGCTAGCTCGCGTATTATAAGTATCGACCATCTTCTGCGAGAGGTCAACGCCTACGCACTGTGTCGTGTATGATGCGAAAACCTGACCTCAGCAGTTCATGTCAGTAGTCGCCCACGTCTGCCTCGAGAACAAACGAGCTGCGTCACGAGAAAGGGGAAGGAGTCGGAGGGCTGACTCTAGACATGGCGCCCGTGCCGCAAGCATAGTCGAGAACCCTTACTGCGCGTGTAGGCTTTGCATCTTCCTCGGCTTTCCAATCACCAGAATCATCATCCTCGATCCACTCCACGCCGATGAAGCCTCGCCTGGCTTCGATGCGCCTTGCGATCTCTGCAGCGGTTTTCTCATGCTTCTCGTCATAGCTGGCAGCTTCAGCACTGTGAGGACCACACGCCGTTAGCTTTCCATGCAACCCAGTCGAGCGAGCATTCCCGTCCCATTCAGCTCGGAAGAGAAGAAAGAAGAAAAAAAATTAGAAAGGAAAAAGCTATGATGGCAACCCACTCGAAGTAAGCCCGATTCAGGTCAGTCCTATCCTCCATCCTGTACGATTAGGGTAGACGTTCTTCTGCCGGCCAAGCTACGCACAACTTCCAGTCAACAATTGATTTCCTGCTTAACGAGACGAGATGGAAAGAAAGCGATGTCGTTGAGCTGCACAGAACAACAGTTGGCGCGCCCAGACACGCAGTTGAAGCCACATTATTAGCAACGCGGCCGGAGACTTTCTGGGCGCGCCCGGTCATGCCCTCGGAAACATTTTCAAGAGAGAGTCATACACATGCAGTTTTGGCGATGGAAAATCCACTCGAGCAAAGTGTCCGAGCAAACAGGAAACTTTTCATGGTGAACCGTCCTCCCCTGAGAAAGCAAGTGATCGCTATTGGAGCCTCGCGAATGTGCCTCACAACATCATCGCCATTCACCACCAGCCTGGGCCGGTGCCTCCAGACCGGAGTGGCCCTATTACACCCAGCTTACGCCTTGGTGTGAGCTGGTAGCACCGGCCCGCCTCACCCCAAGGAAACTTTTGAAGGAAAGAAAAGCAAAGAGATTGAGTGTTGCACCTACGTCGTGGTGGTACAGAAGCACCCGAATCGAATCTAAGAACTGATACCGAGTCGATGCCTGACTGCAGGCGGCCACCGCCTGAACAAGTGGCTCTTGTCTGAGGGAGGGCCTGTTGGGCAACTCTCCCGCCCCTTGGCCCCCGAAAAAACCAGTCTGCCCGCTCTCACTAGCAGTTCGACTTGGTGTGCATGGCCAGGTAGCGTGCAAGTACGTTGTGGACGTGTAGAGCTGCAGGAGGAAGAAGAAGCGGTGACATTAGCTGGTGGTTAAAAGGGGGAGGGGGTGGAGGGGGACGGACGAGCACACGAATGGTGGGTGAAACGGTATGCACAGTGTCGGGATGGGCCCAAGTACAGGACAATCATGCCAGGCAGAGTTTAGGAGGGAGATAGAGTGGTCACCGAGAAGAGAGCTTGCAAGGGCAAGGGCAGCAGAGGAACCTTGGAAGCAATTCCCCCTCCACCCCCTTGGACGATGCCGGCTGCAGCCTGGTCACAAGCTGGCACGCTGGGACAGGACTCCAGCCACTAGGGATCCAGTGTGGGCCTCCCTCCTTGTGATCGCGGACCGATGCGTGTCGTCCGGCTGCGGGCCCCTGTGGCTCGCTCTGTCAAGCTACAGGGCCCGTACCGACAGAAAGGCAGGCAGGGCAGGCTCTGAATCTTGGCCCTTCGCTGTCGCTCGTTGGCATTCATTCCTTGGGAGCTGTCCGATCCTCCCGTTTCTTCCTCTGCCCGACCCCCAAGGCATGCACACACATACACACACACACACACACATACACACACAGCTCCTTTAGGATTTATCACGAGGCCAGCTCCTTCGTCTCGGTCCCAGTCTCAACACCCTGCTCGTGCCCGATCCTTCCTCGCTTGTCGCCCTGTGGTCCCAAGGTCCAGGTCGGACGGCGACAAGCGAGATGGACATCATCACCATGAAACGCCACGATTGCCCAATAACGGGCTGATCTGCAGCAGACGAGTCCCAGGTGCTAAACAACGGGTCGACGCCAACTGCGGGCTGCTCCCGAAAAGGTGGAGCCTTGTCGATATCGCGAGAGATTATACGTGCCTATGCAGTGACACTTTAGAGCAAAGACACGCCATCCAGCTCGGGGTCGGAAGGATTGGAGCTAAGCCGGCCCTCTCTCTCCCAGTCCAAAGGGGAAGGGGAGAGGACTGATACGCCGTGATCTGGCGATGCTTTGTCCCAAGAGACAAGAAAGATGAACAACAAAACCTGCCTCTCAGCGCAACCCCTTGGTGGTGATGATCATGGAAATGCCCACGTGCGCTAGCTGTAGGAGATCAGTGGAAAATCGATAGACCGCCGACTCACCCAACCTCGATAGGAAAGAAGTCTAGAAGGAGGGGGGGGGGGGGGCGACTGGTCTCTGGTCTTTGTGAGATATCACGTCTTGGCATCACAGCATGATGGTGTGGCCTTATGTATGCGCGATGAGAAACTTGATATAGGTCTCGTGTAACATCGAGTTGGGTGGCCAGCATTTTTTGGGGTCGCAGCTTGCGTAGTGAAAGCCCCCGCACACCACCGGCCGACTGCATCCGGCTAGAAAAACAATGGCGGCGGTGCTTTTGTCCCGTTCCTTGAGAATGATCATGCTGCCTGCCAACGGCCAAATTGGATTTGAATCCGCGAGACACTGGGTGTGCACATGCTGCAAACGGGACGTTAGTGGCTACCACAACTGACCCCGCCTGTCTCTGATCTCCCTGGCAGCCTTGGTAGTGATCTCTTCGGTTGTACCACCTGCCAGTCGTCTTCGCAGCTTGGACACGAATCTTGGCCTTTCTGGCGAAAGCGAGTGAGCCCGTTCTGCGGACGTTGTCTGTCAAGCAAGTGAATCCTATCTCACTTCAGGTTCACCACCTACCGGGTCCTCACCGCCGGTCTGTGTATAGAAACGCGGCCTCCCGGTGGCACAGCAGACAGGTTCCGTAACGTTCTCTCGAACCTTGTACTCCGTACAAAATCAAAACTCGGTAGGACCTGGGAGGGTGTGCAATTAGGGCAAGCAAGACGGCAGGGCTATATGCCGCGATTGGGAATAGGCGACATACCAAGACCTGCTGTGAGAAGAGAAGGTAAAAGTTCCACACCGGGGTCTAACAGTATCATAGACAAGCATATCCGAGTTGAAAGACGCAGTCATCTCCCCAGTGTCGCCCTTGAGATATGTCATAGTATTATGGATAACCCCATCACAAAACAAGCGTCAGCGCCGAAGCCACACATGTCTCTCGCCAGGCTTAATGAGGTGTGCGGCGAGTCAGCGCCCGGCATAGGCAGGGATGAATAGAACGCCAGATGGCCCGAGAAACGGGTCTCAGACACACGCTGGTGGATCTTTTGACATCGAATGGTTCCAACACTCTGGCCTGAAGCGGCTTGGCTTGTGTCGCTCTCCCACGGGAAGGAAGCATGGGAAGAAAGGATTCCCGCAGTCATTGTCGATCGTGCTCGTCAAAGACAGGGCGGCAACGTCGAGGGGCGGCTGGGGACAGAGGTTGCTGTCACTGCCCTTGCCCACAAGCCCCAATTCGTGAGATAACCCCGAGGCTAAGACCAGGGACCTTGAGGGGGATTTACCATGGAGAAAGCTCGCAGAAGGGCAGTTCAAGCGTGGGATGACCGATGCCATCCAGCTGATGTGGAGAACAGACGGCGGCGCAGTCGGTTCAAGCCGTCGTGTTCGACTTTGACTCATGTCGAAGAATCGCCCATGATATTCCCCACCACGTCGCCGACGGTAATGGGTTGCCCCTATGAGCCCGGCGGGCCATAGAGGGGCGATGTTGTTGGTTCAATCAGCCGTGACATGTCCGATGGACCGCTCGCTTGTGGATCGATTTTCTGAGACTGCAGATGCGAAACATATGCTGTAGCCTGCCCCGAGAAGAGAACGCACCGCCTCCGCCTCCGCCTCCTCCTCGTGTCATCGGTTCACGCACATGCGGTGCCACCCTCAGGGCGGTAATGGTAATGGGGAACCAAGGTAGTAACCCTGTTTTCCTCATCAGGCAAGTCGAGGGGACGGGACATACCTGAACACGGATGCTACGAGTCTGAGCCGCCCGCCATGACGCTACCACAGTGTACAGGAACGTGTGGCACCTCATTTGCCGGGAGGAAGCTTTTCAATGGGCGAGACATGGCGCCTCGTGGTGTGAGCCTCTTGTGCGCAATCGCTCCCTGGGTAAGACGATGCATGCATGTCTCGGCTAAATCTGCCCATGTTTGCCACTTGCTGCCCCTCGTCCCCCTCTACGACGCACGTGGGGAGAGGGGGGGGAGGAGGGGGAGAGGGGGGGGAGGAGGGGGAGAGGGGGGGGAGGAGGGGGAGAGGGAGGGAGAGAGGGAGGGAGACAAGAGGCGGGAAGCCTCGGCGAAATGTCGACCCAACAGTTTGGGCCCGAGGAGCGGCAAGACGGGAGGTGAGATTGACGAGCCCGGGAAGATCTGACAGAAGGGCGACCGACGGCGCTGGACCATGCGTGCGAATGTGTGCTTCGCGGTGACAAATCCCCTGTGAACTCCCAAGAAATCGAAGGCGAAACCCTCCTCCCCCATCTCGCTCCTCTACTTTTTCTCTCCTACCACAACAGTTCTAGCCGGGCATCCGCTGATGCGAAGATGTGTGCCGGCAAGTTTTGGAATAAAGTGGTGGACGTCCCCTCCTTCACCCGACTAGGTCCTGTGGGTCACGGGAAGTCTGATGTTACACCGTGCGAGGTCGGAAGTCTGGCGCAACATAGCGCCCAGTACCACCCCAGGTTGTAGTCGATACTTTCTGCGCTGTACCACCTAGTCTGATGACCTGCAGGCTCGCACCGGCCAAGGACGGAAGCGGGAAGGTTTCCTCGGGCCTTGCTGCAACCCCACGGGTGGCCCACCGCCTTTTTCCCGCACACAAAAGACGGTACCCGTGCGTGAAGGATGAAGCACTGGAGCATAATCAGCACTAAGGGGGGGGCCAGCATCAATGCTATGACTGAATTAATGCATGCAGCAACTCACCTCGAGGCCTCTTTCTTTTTTCGGTGACAACAGATGCGAGTGGTGGCATGAGGGTGCCGTCGCATGCACGGTGCCGGGTTTAGCGACGAGGCAACCCGCGCGAGGACGTGCCCAGGCGATAGCCGAGCACGCAGCAGGCTGTTGCTTGGGTTTTGGCCCCTCGCTTGCCATTTCTGCTTCGCGACGTGCAGCGGTGCGCTGCAATATGACCGCTACGCCGTAGTACCACCCTCTCTGCCTCCGTCTTGAAGCAGCCCCGGCCTCGGTGTTTCTTACAGCCCCAGTCCCCGTCCAGTCCCTTTCACTTCATGGATTGTCCCTCCACAGAAGAGAGAGATCCCATGGTCAGCTGCCAACCGGAACACAGATCCAGCATGGCAGAAACAGGACCAGCGGGAAGTAGCGGGCCTCCGCATACCCTGATGTTCACGTGATGTTTGTAAGGGGACCACCCCTGCACAAGCGACCCTGACGTGAGAAGAATTGGGCGGTGACCAGGAGGTCAGTCGTACAGGAAAGGTAGTCGGATGGTCGTGGAATCCCGTGCTTGCGCTCGCGTCTCCGCCCCCCGCCCCCTCTCCAGAGCCCCAAAGAGTCTCCTGTGATCGTGGTCAGCTGCATCGAGCTGACCACCAGCTCTGGTTCCGGTGGCCCTTTGTTTGGCCCGTGTCGGGCAGGCAACGTGAGCAACTCTTGCTCTCGTGTCACACCCGTCGGCATAAGTACCTGGCAAACTAGTCCACAGGCAACGTATTACTCCCCAAGACCAGAGTTTGGTGGGATGTTCTAATCAAACTACTGCAGTGTAGGGCAGGTCTTTATAGGTCATCTACGATTTTTCAAATGTAGGAGCGTATCGAGCCAACTCACAGATGGGGATGCCAAGCAATCATGTGGAGACGAGGCATCGTGTGAGTTGTCGTGCTGTGCGCGCCCCGCGTGGACATGTCTTGCACACTGCGTTCTGACCATGGATCCTCCATCTTCACTTGGCTGTTTCCATTTCTTTTTTTTTCTTCTTTTCTTTTCTATTTCTTTCTTGAGTGAAAAGAAGAGAAGAGTTGGGGTCGCAGCCGTGAGATGCCATAGGACCACTTGTTGTCTTCAAGTCCTCCTCGCCCTAGGGAATGGTTTGGAGAAGTGATAAGTCGCTTTTTTTTCCGGAGCAAGTAAGTAATAGCTACCTCATGTTGGGCACATGGTCCGGCACCATGCAGGTTCAGAAATTGGTTCGCTGCTGGTTAGTGCCCAGTCGCTCTGGTATTGTGCCCTCTGTAGGTCAGCAGTGAGAAGTGATGTCGGCTCAGAAAGTAATAGCCAATCCGAGCAAGATGTCAACGAATCCAGTGGTTCTCAAGAAGCCACGCCGAATGTTGACCCCCTCGTGAGTTACTATGTCAGCGCTTGAGAGCGGGGTCAAGTGTTGACCCCGTGAGACTCAGGCAATCCTGAATCATGGCAGACGTACCTGTATCTTCAGTCACCATCTAGACATGTGTACCTCTCGGGAGCCCATTCACTGAGCAGTCATCTCACCCGGAGGACCAGATCGAGAAACATACGGTCGAGGCTCTGCCAGCAGCACTTCGCGGCGTCAGAAGAGGCATCTGCTGGAGGAAGACTTGTCTCGTGCAAGACGGTGCTCGATCACGACGAGCACCCGGGTCGCCCCTAGCTGCCGCGGCGGGGCCTTCTTCACAACGCTAGATGTTCATGAGCCTGCCCCTGTTTCCAGCGGAGAAGCCCCAGAACCATAGAAGCGGTTCAGGAGATCTCGGTTGTGATTCCTATGTCCTCAGGAGCCATAGTACCCCCTAGGGTACGGTCAAGTACGTGATACTGCAGTCTGAGTCGTGCCAATCACTCTTCCTCAAGGGCAAGGTAGGACTTAGCACGTTCCATCGCCACCTGCACCTGCCATTCAAAGTCTCTCGGTTTCATGGCATGGAGGGCAAGGAAGTGATAATGAGGATTCACTGGCTGAAGTGAATCTATTTCTGCTTCCAAAAAACCGCGCGAATATTCCAAACCGAAGACCTATAATAAGTTAGCCTTGACGGGAAATACTATGCCGAAGACCATTCGCGGGCTCGGTCTTTCACGAAAATTGGTACTCGGTTCGACTTACCACAACTCATCATCGCACAAGTGCTATCCGAGAAGAAAGTGCTGCCACAGCATTCTACTTGTTGTGTTGAGGCGCTAATGGAGAAAACTCTTTGCTCTTTGCGCAAGAGGATCGGCTGGCTGTTTTCGTTCGTGTTAGACAGACAGCACTACTGACTTTCCGGCGAACTACAGCATCCCGAGCTGTTTGTACTGGTGTGGTCTCAGCAATGGGGACTCAATGCCTTCGAGAGGAGTATGAAAGACCTGCGTGGAGACTGCTTCTGGTGTATAGACTTACCATACCGCTTCCCATTGCTGTACGCTGGCTCGTGTCATGTGCGGGATCACACCGTTGCTAATTTCGTTGTACGCTAGAGCGGTAAAGCTAAACAGGCTCGCTCAGCGTCTAATCTTAGTAGTCGTGGCAGCCTGCATGCATTAGAACGCGCTGAGCAGACTGGCCCTCCCACCCACCGGCCCGCACTTGGTTTGATGCAGCCTTATGCCATCCTCAAGGCCAGTACAGTCGCTCTAGGATGTGCCGCACGATCCAGCCATGTCTTCTCAGGCGGCATGACCCGACCGTCCCGCGGAGGTAGTAAAATGGCAGGGCAAGCTCGCCGCTCAACACACCAACTGCTGTGACGCAAGGCAACAGCGGTGCTAAGCAACACAGGTCAGCAGGATCGCAGAAGACATGCTCGACAAGAAGACCTCGGCAGCAGGAATTGAACCATCTATGGGAAAAGTTTCGCAACAAAAGTGGTCACTGTTCCGGCCGTCTGAAGCCGCATTCAGTCTGATGACACCCAATCTACTCCGAGGCGTAGGAGCTTGACGAAGATTTCTGTGGTCCCCGGTGCACTTTGTTGGGGGCGAATGCAGCCCCCCCTACCCCCTGATCTTGGAATAAAGTGAGTTGCCGGGGGAGGCTAATTAACACTCTCAACTGGTATAACGTAGATTGCCCAAGTCTCTCTCCTCCTTGCTACCCGGGTATTTAGTACGGCCGTTTGGCTGGCGAGGCACGGCTTTGGTAACCGTCGTCCTCAGCAGAGACCAAGAAGCAATGGCACATGATCAGAACGACTGAGAGTACATACTGATTGGCCTGCGAAGGGGGAGGATGCTCGTGGCAATTCTTTCCGTTGCGAATGCCTGGTCAAGCTCGTGCGAGGTCCTCGTGGCGCTAGGAACATCAGTCGTAACGTACCTAGTAGTGGACTACGGCATTTGGTAATTACGAGAACCAAGCCAGGGAGGCGAACGAGAAGTTCGGCGAACACACCAGACCATTAGCAGCGCGGTGCCTGCTCAGCTTGCCCACTGCCTACTCCTGCATCATCACCGATCCTTTGCAATGAACTACCACGTATACTATTAGTCCTACTGCGTAGTAGTTCCTGGAGAGGGGGTCCACCTACAGACACTCGACAGGTACTTTGAGTTTGCACTGTCTCCGGCCTTGGCTGAGCGGCGTAGGTGGGCTGAGCAAGGGTGACGATCGCGTGAACGGTGGAGTCGGCGATTCTGCGAATGGGGTATCTTCGGAGACCCTTGCTTGTCCTTAGCCGCTATCCTGTGCCTTTGCCTGTCCGTCTGGAGTTGACCAAGCCTTCCACAACTTGAACTCCCGTCGACCGTCTCCTCCCTTGCATTGCCGCTTGCACTTTTCCGGCGGTCTGGGTCAGCGAAACCTTTCGCCTGCTAGGAGAAGATGGACACTAGTTTCCATGGTCAGTTGGAGAGCTTGTGACCACCTTGCTGTTGAGGCGGAGCAGAAGAGAGCTTGAACTCCTGCACTTCAACCTGCATGAAAAAGGAACGCTAGCTGAGAATGTATCCCAGCTCCCTGAGAGAGAGAGAGTGTGTGTGTGTGTGTATAAGTGTGTGTGTGTGATGTACTGGGGAATGTAGGCTTGTGAATTCGCACCCACAACGTGGGGAAATGGTCTGGAGCGCTGGAGTGCGAGAGGGTGTGCCCAGCCCGCCACAAAATCGTCTAGGCTGGACAATTTGACCGCTCGGCTGTCGATAATCTGTCCAGGCACTCGGTGTCGTTCTGGGAGTTGTGATCATGGCACGGGTAATCCTGCGGTATATGAGCGCTACACCCTTGCCCTGCCCTGCCCTGCCTTGCCCGGAGTGGGCCATCGAATTTAGTCCACCCAATCTCTCTCTGTATGGTATACATAATCTGGTCAGCACCCAAGGGGATGGATACACGCGCGCCCATGATCACGAAGAGAATAGCTGACAGATCGTTGTCCATATCGCTGGGCGCTGCCGCGCTGCTGCGCTCGCTCGTGTCTAGACTCTGTTGTTTGGATGGTGTCCTAAGGAATGGTCAGCGACAAGTATGATGGCCTTTTGGGAGAGAAGAGGGGGGGGGAGGGTTGCCGCGTGTGGTCCTCGTGCGTTCCTTGTCTGCCATAGAAAAAAGCCTACATCAGAGGCGACGAATAGTCTCGAGCCTCATCTGCAGGTGAGGTCGTAGATAGCGTCGAGCTGCCCCAGAGGGACTGTACATAGTAGCATGTACCCTACATAGCAATTACACCACAATAAGGATGAGATGGGATAGGGTAAAAGGTACCTTGGTCGGGGTTCCAGCAAGGCGGGCCATTGGCAGAACCCCACCTCAGTATCTGGTACCCTTCCATGCTAGGCTACTAAACCGACATGGAAGGCACCAACGACGACACCAGCTGACCTCCCATGCACGGCAGGGGCGGTAACTTCGGGCAGGTACGGTCCGCAAAATTTGTACCAAGCATGTACGCCGGTCTCTGGCCTCAGTGGGCAAGAAGGCGCAAGGGTGGGCGGGCACACAAGGTGGGCAGTGCATCTTCTTGGAAACTTTAGCCCGTGATGGATGCATGGATGGGTGGTTCAGGTGCTTTTTTCCTTCTTCTTCTTTCCTCCAGAGGCCACCGAAGGGAGGAGGATGCACAGACCACACACCACCACCACCACCACCTGTTTCCATCGCCGTCATCATCACCAACCCTCCCCAACAATACCACCATCAGCAACCACGTTTTATCTAGCAGCCATCTCTCTAAACGGCTCTATACGCCGTCCTCGCAGCCTAGTGAAATATTTCTTGCGGTATCTGCCCCAACCCGGGTCATCGAGGCTGGCTGGGCGCTGCTGACCTGCAGCAGCACAGAGCACGCCTCCACACCGACGACGACCAGCCTGCGTCTCTTTCTGATCCCCTAATCTCTCGAGGTCAATGCGCCACACAATATGGCCACCTAAGGGCCTGGGAGTCGACATAATAGCCGACATCTGTCTCTCGCGGGTCGGCAGTGGTGCCCGCTAACCCGGTGTCGCCGAGGCTGGGGGGACACACCCAATTGCCCCACCGCGCCCTTCGAGAGCGCCAAACGGGGTGATAGAGCTGAATTTGACGAAGTCTGGACATCTGGACATCTGGAGCCACGGCTATGCGTCCCATGCACCCCTGGCGACGGCCGACGTTGCCGCTGATCACACAGAGCGGTTCACGGCAGTGTCCGCGCCCGAAAATCGTGCAGATGTTTGAATACCCCTGCAACCCACGCGGCCTGGCCTTCACTACAGTAGTGCCTCTGTTGTGCGACCACCACCTCTGCCAACGACCTAGCATATTTGCGAGGACGAGGCCTAGGACGCCGGCCACCCTAAGCGCGGAACCAGACAGCCGCAGATGAAACGAGTTGATAAGACCTCAAGAAGGATGAAGGGGGCGCCATGATCAGATCGCGTCGAGGACCAGCCCAGCCAGGGTTCAGAACTAAGGCCCCGCGATTAAGACCTCGGGAACCTTGCCGAAGACGCGACTTCCGACCAGCTCTGTCCACCGGACCCGAGCCAATGGGGGACCGAGACTGTTGGCATGGTCTCTTGAGGCATCCTCTTTATCCCGGTGGAGTGCTCAAAAACCGAGTGGTGGTCTTTTGGCGCTTCAGAGAAATCAGTGCTAAACAGGCATGTCCTCAGCACGGTGTACCATCAACCTCTGGAATCGATCGGCCGCCCAACTTGCCATCCACTGCAGGACCAATCGAGACAATCAACGGATTGCCGAATTTGGCGCGGTAGGAGAGGGGGCTTTGTCGCTCATCGGTGGGACCTGCAGCGTCCCAAATGGCAACGAGGAGCGCGAGTTGTCTGGGAGGAGGGCAGATGCTGCAAGGGTATTTTTCTGGAAGCACACCCTGATCCATCGCCGTCCTACTCAATCTTGCAGCCATTGTAATATATCAAGCACTGTAAGCGCCAAGTTGGACTCCTTCCTTCGCAATCACTCTTTTGTCCTTCTCTCGTCCTCTTCACGAGACAAGAGGAAGGAGGTTGCCTGGTCGCGCAGGAGACAATAAAACGCCACCCACCTGCCTGAAGGGTGTTTGGGAAGAGCAAGGCCTGTATGAATGTCCTACTATCCCCTCACCATGCATGCAGCTCTGTTGCTTATCTCTATTCCCACTCGCATCGCGGTTCCAAGACGCATCGCCCCTAGGGTCGTTGGATGTTGGGGCATCCCTTGTTTGGCACTAAGTTCCACCACAGCGTATCGGTCGCCTGCTTTGACGTGGCTCGCCACGTGAAGCTATCGAGCTCCCAGCCCGATCCTTGCAGAGAAGGGGAGACGGGTCCAAAATCAATCCTTCGATGCGGCCTGCTATGCGACCTTCGATAGGGCCCACGGCGCTGGGATTCGACAGATGAATTTGGAGCACCGTCTACCCCACTGTCAGCATCTGCGACAGGGGGCCACTACGCGAATCATAGGCTGTGCTGCCGGGATGGCCAAAGATCTGGTGACCCAAGACACCCGCACACCATCAGCTTTCATCGTGATTCCGCTACAGGGTGTTTGCGGTAGGGAAGAGGGGGTGGACAAGCATCCATCCCAAGACCACGACGCTCCCATCAATGAAAGGATCGCTCTCAAAGCTCTGCGTCAGCCACCAACTTCTGGATCGCATCTGGACCACCGCCGTACACCCTTGACACTATACCAAGCTAAATAAAGATAGGTAGAATGTTGCGCTCCGACCGTCTGGTTTCGTACAAGTCAGAGAGAGAGAGAGGGTGTGGGATGGATGGGGGGGGGGGGGGGGAAGCAGGATGCGACAGGTTGCTGCATTCGCAACCTCCTCGGTGCAATACTTTTCGCAAAGTGTCTTGTCTGTTGGATGGCAACCGCCCCATCAACCATAGGCACCACCAGCCCAGGACGACGTCCTATCGACTGACGATATTTTCTCGACAAGACAAGGACAGCGCCTCCGCTAAACCCCAGGAGGGTGTCACCCAGTTCCTGCGGCGCCATTCAATTACGCAAGACAAGCCTTCATCTGGGGGAGCTGATACCTTCAGCGCCGCAATGCTACGCTATAGACCACGCTACGTATCTCGAATAGAAAAGCCGAACTTCTTTTCTCCTTGTGAGTGCTCTCTCCCTCTGACGCTCCGCAGACTAAGGTAGCGAGTGAGGTGCCCTGTCCCTTGGGCGAACGCCGCCGCGTGCGGCCCGTTGACATGCCCTAGTGCTCTGGTACTATGCACGCAGAGTCCGCCGGAAGCAAGCCTCCATCCTGCCAAGTACTTATTCCTGCGCTGGGAAATCCTATGCTGGGTAGTAGCGGCTCCCTCGTGAGCTTTGTGGCCCCATACCCAGGAACCTCGACAGACTTGTTCGCGTGCCGCCCCTTGGCGGACCCTGTTCCCATTCATCGCATTCATCGAGCTGCACACATCTGAAACCAGCGAGTGCCCGCCTCTCTTCTCTGCAAGCGGGCATGGCGCCAGTCTCCCTCGCTGCCCTCTGCTTCCGTTTCGCTCGAATGTCCAGAGAACGAAAACGGAGAGGAACTGACCGACGACACGAAGGCGGCCAGTGTCCCCTCCTGGAACGTCCCGCGACAAGGGAAGACCCGAGCCAGGTACCAAAAACCTTATTCCTGGTATGATTGATATTCTAGAGAGAGAGAGAGACATGTGGTCTTGCCTAACAAAAACCCACTGACTCTTACAAGAATCCACCCGAACAGGATTTGAGTCACATGCCACAACCCATAGAGACGTGCAACCCCCCAATAGGCTGTTTCGAGGAGACGCCTGCTTGGGCAGAACAATCCCAGCGGCGACTCGTGATTTTGGGGCCTCTCAAGGCACTCTCTCTCTCTCATTCGGCACCAGACTTTCTCTCACCAGGTGGGTTCCAACGGCTGGGCCATATAGCAAGTACTATTGCCTAACACGACCTCTCCTTCCCTCCTTGGTTGTTTTCAAGACTCGTCTGCCAGATCCTTCGACCTGAAGATGGTCATCTGACGTCCATCGCAATTCCGGTCACTCCTTTACCATGCCCTCTGTCTGCACACGTCGGTACTGGGAATGGTACTTACATACTATGTAGTAGTACAGCAGTACATACATTCCAGACAGGGTTGATTCTTAACGATGGGGATTGGGGAGGGGGAGGGGGGGTACATGAAGGTCGTGTAGGGGCTACATGTGGGGAGGAGGGGTGGGTGGGTGGATAGGTGTAAGCTATAGTGTTCCTGCCTACCCATGCCAGGTACGTACTGGGGGGGTTGGATTAGTGTGTGTGCGAGAGTACCAAGTTATCCTTACACTGTGAGGGAGTACGTGCCTCTCCCTGGCCTGCCCTACCCGCGGCTTCCTGCAGCTGTACTGTGGGTCCCGCAGCAGCGGGACAGGGCAATTGAGCACATGGGACCCCTCTATACAGCAGCGGCAACGGGCAGCGCTAGCTCCCCCTCCCCCCTTCCCACCAACAACCGCAACCTGTCAGTTAGTTGTGCTCTTACACATAATTTTTTTTTGGGGTCCCCACCCAATCCTGGTGTGCCACCTCGACCTTGGCACAGCAAGAGGGAGAGGGAGAGAAGAAGGGGGGGGGGGGTGTGAGAGAGGGAGAGAGAAAGAGAGAGAGAGAGAGAGAAGGACACTGGCTGGCCCTTAAGAAGGAAGCGCGGACAAGAGGGCGAAGCGAGCCGGATCCAGCATGACTGCTAAGCTGAACCTTGGAACCTTCCTTCCTTGCATAACACACGCACACACACCTTAGCTGAAGGAAACGGCCAGTCTGTCTGTCCGCCCTCGAAACGCCCTTTCCCATCCCACCTCGTTTCTGGCTCAGCTCCCCCCACCCCCTTCCTCCCCCGACCAGATCAAGTTTACAGACTCGCCGTCTTCGTCTCGTCTCGTCTCGTCTCGACCCGTCTGATCTCGTCTCTCCTCCCGTCTCGTATCATCTCGTATCGTGCCATGGTCCCTTGGATCTGTGTGCGGACCGTCATTTCGATTTCCCATCGCAGAGGGAAACTAACGAGACATTCGAGTCAAGTCGAGTCAACTCAGGTCAGGTCAGGTCCAGTCAGTTCCTCGGGGCAAACCTGATCTGTCATCATTGGTACCCAGCTGCACGCACACAGCCTACCTGCCTACCTGCCTGCCTGCATTATCTTCGCTATTCTTTCCCCTCTACACAAATATCCTTTCTCTCTCTCTGTGTCTCTCTCTCCCTTTCTCTCCCTCTCTCTCTTCCTCCACCCCTTCCACCTTCCCCCCCCCCCTCTTCTCCTCCTCCTCACCCTCCTCTCCTTGGTCACTATCGATTTTTCGGGCGGACTCGCAACCCACCCACCTTCTATATATATACATATATAAACCAATAAAAAAAAAACATATAAAAAAAGGTGCGTCCTTCCCGCCCGCTGGGTATCGTGTCATGACTGCCAATGTTCTTGTCGCGACCAGGGGTGAAAAGCCATATCATGTCGCCAGCGCATCACCTGCGTGTCCCTCTCTTCATCCATCCACTGCCAGTTCGCGTCCCCATCCATCCTTCTCAACCCTATTGAGGTGGACCTGCCCAACCTGCTTGTCATCGTGATCGGCTGCAGCCCAATTAGATTCAACACCTATTCTCACCTCTCAGACACCCCCCTCCCCCCCCCCAACGCATCGGTGTTCATTTCATGTCATGCTGGCGGTGCAGACACGACACGTATTCTCTTTCCATGACCGGAAGGCTGACATTTGCTGCTCGGCGCGGTAGGTGGCGCTGCGGCTGCGGTGATTGCAAACAGCAGTAGCAGCAACCGCAACAACAAAAGAAGGAGGAGGAGGAGGACAAGAAGAAGAAGAAGAAGAAGAAGCCGCCCAAGGTAGCGCGACTCTGAAAATCCGACAACAACAGGCTTGACGGGCCGAGAGGCTGAGACCCCAACGACAAGCAAGCACATACCAAAAGGGTCCTCCCGGTCTGCCGTGCTGGACTTTCTTTTTTTCGTTCTCAGGGCCGAGATCAACCTCCTGCCGGAGTTGCCCCCCTCCTTTTTCCCTGGCCCCTCCTCCACCCAGACCCCCCCCCCTTCCCCCACCCCAGAAGCAAAGTACCAGAGTACCAGAGTACCCGCTGGTGTTCGGTTGGGCTTGGACCAGAGCGATTCCGACCTAAGGACGGGGCCAAAGTCACGCACCAGGCCAAAACCGAAAGGCCAGTGTAATCTACCTAAATCACGGCTGTCGGGCTGTCCCGTCCTTGTACTGGTTTGGTACTTAGTCTGGGCTGGGCTGCGTTGCATCTGGACTTGCACTTGGCTTGGATTAGACTGGACAAGCATCGCACCGCACCGCACCGCGCACCGACACGGCTCGACTATTAAGACCCAAGGTCGTGCCCCACACTTTGACCAGGCACTCACTGCAAGCTGGACTTTAAGGATTTCTGCACCGTCACCTTTCCCCGTCTATTCAACTTCAACATTTCACCCACCTCTACCTGAGCTCACCCGCCCTCTCTCTCTACCCAGACTTTTCTGTCACCAAAGGTCTGCCGTCGCACCACAACACCAACACCACCACTACCACCATCACTACCACCATCACCACCACTTGCTACTCACCTCTCTTTTCTTTCTCTTCTCTTCTCTTCTATATATACACATACCTATCTACCTACCTACCTACCTACCTGGGCAACGAGAGGGAACGAGCAACTGCTGCAGCGTCGGTGGTCTTCTGTTGTGCAGCTCTGACTTCCTCAGGTTTTTCTTGTTTTGTTACTCCCACGCCTGGCAGTGACGATCCTCCACGCTCGCTCGCTGCGACACGGACGGAAACAATCAAGCTCCTCCTTTCCCGAGATTTCGAGGGTCACCACCAGGCCGAACATGTCGGGTTTGAGTGGCCAGAGGGGCGGTCCCCCACAGGAATCTGCCTATCCACCTCCTCCCGGTGAAGAGGACGACCGCCCTCCCCGGCCTCAGTATCAACAGCTGCCCCCGCCGGCAGGCATGACCCTCCCACCTATCCAGGACAGTCTCCAGGCCTACGGCAATCGCTACCCAGACCCCAGGGCCCAGGGCAACTACGCAGCATCCCCCACCGCCCCAAATGGCTACGGCCCTCCCGGCCCCGGCTACCAGCTGCCTCCTGTCCAGCCTCCCCACGACCATAGATACAGCGGTGACCAGCACAGGGCTTACTACGATGCTCGTGGCGGATCCTATCCACCCCCACCGCCCCAGCCGGACCAGTACAACTACACCTACCGCCCGTCCTCTGGCCCACCTTACAACAATGGCACCTATGTCTCTGAGTACGGCCGCGGGGTCGCTTCTGCGGCCGGGCAGGCTGCACCTCGACAGAGGACCTCCATCGCTTGCAGCTACTGCCGGAGGCGCAAGGTCAGTATATAGCCTCTCCCGTATGGCCGGCAGCTCGTGCGCTAATCCGCCTCCTGGGCCACAGATCCGCTGCAGTGGCTACGGCACCTCGGACGGGGTCTGCTCGAACTGCAGAAAGACCGGAAACAAATGCGTGTTCCAGCCTGTCAGCTCCTCGTCAACCACGGCCTTCGTTCCCGTGTCGGCCGTGCCCGGCGGTGTGCCTCCAGGCACGCCTCTGTACGGCGCCTTTGGACAGCCGCTGCCCCAAGGCGCCGCTGCCGGGGGACCGCCGGGCCCTGGAGGAGCACCGCTCCCCCCACCACCTCCAGGCGGCGCCCAGCCCTATCCGCCGCAGCCCCAGCAGCAGCCCGAGGGATACGGCAGCCACTCGCCCCGAGCGAGCTACTACCCTCCGCCTCCTGACGATGGCAGCAGCCGGCGGCGACTGCACGAGGAGGATCACACCTCCCGCCTGCCTCCTCCCAACCCGTACGGCGAACCCGATCCTCGCCGACGCTCGCCCGCTTCCCCGATCCAGGGCGGAACACCCCCACAAGGTCAGTACGACTACCCTACGAGCACGAGATCCTATGACCCGGGCGAGGGAACTGGCACTCCCCGACACGACACTCCCACATCTCCCCAGCACGGTGGAAATGGTCTGATAAATCTGACCTCACTCATGGATCAGCATCCACCGCCACGCCCTCCACCCGGGGCTGATTCTGGCCACGACATAGATCAGACTATGCTCGGCCGGCTGAATCGGCGGAGTTAGGGTATGGGCCGGTCGTGCAGCACAGTAACACGGTGGGGCGAGGCGCCCCTGCTACGGCGATTTCTCCGTTAACCCTCGAAGCCATTTCGGGCTAAGTCGGCGGCTGCCATGGGGACCATTGATCTGGTGGCACAACCATTCATCTTTGGCACCCGCATATGGCAGCTTCACCTTGGCGATTACTCGAAGTCTTACTCGCCCGCGCTCTCGACGACACAACGACGGGTGTAGTTATTGTTTTGCTTATTCGGCACCCCATTTGCTATTACGGCAGGCACACACACACACACTCTCTCTCTCTCACGCGGGCTTGTCTACGTGAGCTAAGAGGGCGGGAGTCGGGACAAAAGAACGCCTTTTATGGCAATGATGCCGACTTGATGGGAGGAGGGGTCTGCTCCTTCTTCTCTTTTTTTCTTTGCCCCGACAACTCAAATTCTACTCTGCAAGGGTGGACGATACGCGTTGGGTTTTCCTTGGGCCAAAAGATCACACAGCACTTTGATACCCCTGCCCACCGAGACAGCCTGTTGCTCAGCCGACGTTTTGAGGTGGATCTGGGGCGCTCCTGGAGCCGTGGCGCCTTTACACATATACACACACACACACACACAAGAGATACACCTCTGCTTGCGTATTTCCAGATGTGGCAAAGCAGAAGCAAGAGGTCACACGACGTGACACGCGGGAGTGGAAGAATATCGACGTGCCGGTCACACCGCGCTCCTCCCCTGTGTGTGTGTGTGTGTGTGTGTGTCTGACGATGGGTCACTTCGACTGCGGATTTTCTTTTTCCTGTGCTTTTCTCCTTTTTCATTCATTCTTATTTTTTTTTTTCTCTTCAGTTTATTCTTTTTGGTTTTACAGTGGCGGCCTTTCCGCACAATAATTGGTTCTGAAGTGTGTACCTAATGATGTCTACGTCCCCTTTCCCCCACCTTCTCTTGCATGATTTTGGGTGCAGGGTGGAATGAGTGTACATGTGTGTACTTTGCAGCAGCCTCAATTTGAAATCTTGGGTTTGAGTCGGGCAAAAAGAAGAGCGATGCCTCGCGGCAGACTGATGCTTCACTGTTGTTTGATTATTTGGGTGGTCAGTTTCTGTGCGCCACGCGTATATCGCTTGTTTTCATTTTTCGCATTGCAACGGTGGTGGTGGTTGTGGGGTCTCAAGTATTGGTTGGCAAAAACAAAAAAATCGTTGTTTGTTTTTTTTTTTCTTTTTTTTCTTTTTTTTTCCCCTTCTTTTTCGGCGCCCCCCCCCCCTTTCCCCCTGGACATTTCTCTGTACAAATCGGAGAGACCGGAACAGTCAAAACGCCACCCATACATGGGAAGGGGTCGCATGGCTCGCTTGGACCACCAATTCTGGTAATGCACGGCACAGAGTTGAAAAGAATTTTTTTGTGCATGGCGCAGATAGATTGAATTGTGTACGGCCAAAAAAAAATTGCATGGTTGAGAGAGCTCCGAAAGGGGGGGGAAGTGAAGGGGGGTGGTAGTGGCGGGGTAGGGTATGCATGTGCATGTGTGTGTGTGTGTGTGTGTGCGTGGGATCGGACCACAGGCTGGGTTGGGTAGAGGTGCAGAGTCGGCATCCGTGGGTTTGACACGGCTGGGCTTCGCGCGGAGAGAGAGAGAGAGAGAGAGAGAAAATTGGTGAAAAAGGGGGGGGGAAGGGGGGAGTAGTTGTCTAGTCACGACAAGCAATGCAAGATTTTGATGTCCTTTGTGTCACCACAATACACCGCCTGCCTCATCTCGACCCCCCAAATAAGCAATTTATATGCCCTCCTCGGCCACATGACGCAATGTCCGAGTAAGCGGGGGAGGGAAAGAGACCATTTGCCGAGTCTTAAAATCAATCGATGGCCGGGTGCCGGGGAGGGAGAAAAGGAAAAGAAGAAAGAAGAAAAAAAAAGAACAGACTGTCTCGGCTTCATGCCGGTGATAGATAGATAGGTGGCGCATGGGCCAGTTCGGCCTGCTTCTCAGACTGGCAGCTGGGATGGGCTACTATTTGCTTGGTGTTTGGTATATACATCTATGTATACGTACGTACGTACGTAAGGGGAGGGGGCCTTGCAGGATTACCACCCACCCTGGGACAACTCATTGATGATGTACCGCTTACGAGAGCAGACTTTTGATCTTTTTTGGCTTGCCATCCCGATGGTGGTGGTTGCACATCAAGTACCTTCACACACACACACACACGGTGACCGAAGAATCCGGCGGCTGGCGGCTGGCGGCTGGCTGCTGGCTGCAGGGGAGCATCTGCACAGCGATAGAAAATGAAAGTATTTTTTTTTTCTCTTCTTTCCTTCTTTCTTCCAGCTTTTGTGTCTTTCTCCAACCCGAGGGCCGCCGGGCTGCCTGCCCTGACGTCTCGCTGCGTGGCGCCCTCGCCTTGGCTGACTAGTGCCAAGCGGCGAGGACGAGCTCGGAGACGGGGGGTGGAGTGACATCGTCGGCGGGAGGTCGCATACTGGTGGTGAACCCGGGGCTGCAGGACGGCCTGGCGGAATATATCCGTTGGTGCCCCGGCCACCTTGTTTCTGGCTACTGGCTACTGGCCCCCCCCGGGGGTTTCCCGCATGTGATTTTTGGGGGCATTTTATTGCTTCTCTTCTTTTCCATTGGGTGGGTATCACCGCATGTGTGCCGCCGCCGCTCCATGGTCGTGCCTATACGGGGTACCATTGTGTGTGACTGCAACAGAACAAAGTGGGAGAGGGGCCGAGGAATGGTAGGAGGAAGAAAGAGACCGAAGAAGAAGAAGAAGAAGAAGAAGAAAAAGAGAAGAAGAAAAAAAAAAAGGTCCCTGGGGGAGGGTCGGCTCCGCTCCCGCTCCTTCTTTCTCTCTCGTCGGGGTCTGTCATCGAATCGCAGCGATTGCCCTCTTGACCGCCTTGCTCCCAACTCCTCTGCGGGGCTGTGTTGGCATAGCGTCGTTTCTCATCCTGTCGTCTCCAAGTCACATGAGATCTCGGAACGGGACGACGCGGAAGTAGGTGACATCCTCTGCGGTGCCTTTTCGGCTGTTGGCAGCCTTGTTGTGGAGGTTGATCTGACTCACGTGCCTATGGGCTTCTGGGACACCTTTGGGGTCGTGGTCCCAGGAATGGGAGGGTAGGGGTGGTTCTCGGGGGCGAAGGATTTGGAGCGGCAAGGGAGGGGATGAGAGAGAGAGAGAGAGAGAGAAGGAGAGCTCGCGTTCGGTGTCGATCGCTCCCTGCTGACCACCGCCTGCCTGCACACCGGAAATAGTCGTAAGGAGCAGGTTCTCGCATCGGACCCAGATGCTGTTATCTTGGGGGGTAAAAAGTTTGGTGCTGTTGCTGCACTGTTGCTGCACTGCCGCGTAGTTGCTTTTGGCCTCTCGGGAGACCCGATCTGCCTGGCTACATGGAGTGTGACTGCGACCCTGCGAGGGGATTCGAGGCCCTGAGCTCCGACGTCGTAGCGGTATGGAGACGCTCAGCAAGCCACGCAACAGTCCCATCACCGGCGCGTCTGTTCACTGGTCTACCTGCGACAATACGTATTATTATTACCATTATTTGCTTACCCTCTTCTTCTTCCTGACCTAAAACGACCACGCCCTCCTGCTGAGGGGGGGGATTGCATGGGTGGACGGTGGAGCTCGTGTGGCGAACAAGGACTTCTCTCGGCCTTGTCGGGGTTTGTTGGTTGGTGGGTTTGGTGGATTGGTTTGGTTGGGTTGGATTGGATTGGATTGGATTGGATTGGGTTGGGTTGGGTTGGGTTGAGCTGGCCTGGAGAGCCTGCAGAGGGCGCCACTGATCCAGCCCTTCTGCAGGTGATCTCGAGATCGAAGTCTTGGGCCGCCACGATGACTGTGGTCTTCTCTGGTCGTGGGTCAAGAACCAAATCTCGGTGGCGGGCTGGTCGGTCCAACATGCAGGCGTTTAGTTAGTAGGGATGCAGGATGGAGAGGAGGAGGTGGTGATGTTTAGTCCTGGCAGACAACCAGAGTTTGTGGGCGCACGCACACACCTTGTCGCCCATCCTGACTGCCTGATCTCCTGATCCTTATGCGACGCAACAGAGAACGCCACGGGTGTCGAGACGAGGCCCGAGGCGTGCAATTCAGCCAAGGGCACTGCTCTCTCTCTCTCCCTCTCTCTCTCCCTCTCTCTCTCTCTCTCTTGTTGGGGGGGGGTGGAGGGGGGTGGAGGGGGGCGGGAGAGGGTGGTCGTACGTGCATGGCAGCTAGGAAATGTTGAGCCGTCGCCAGGGCGCATGTGAGACGATGGCTAGAAAATATCCTGGCAGTCCGGATGTGACCCTCTGCAGCCGAAGAAGCAAGGTCGGAATAGGGAACATGGTTTGCAACAAGAAAGAAAGAAATGAAGAGGTGTCACAGTGCATGCATGCAATACTTGGGGAAATTTCCTTGCCATGTCTTAGGCCTTACTCCCGACCGTACCACTAGAGGCCTTCTACGTATTTGCGAGTACAGCGCATACAGCGCTGTAGACAGGCCCTATTGACAGGCTGAACAGCACTATTGTCGTCACTAAATAATTATGTACGTACTAGAGGAGTAGTCAGTACCTTATCTGACGCACCCACTATAGTATGCGCCTCCCTTCGTACTACCTCGTCTTCACCACCACCACTAAGCATTTCCCAAGTCATCATCATCATCATCGCCATGGATGAACACCTACCTGCATCATGCAGTGTGCCGACCAACTCCACGACCCCTCTCTACGACAACCATGACGGCTCTTCCCACCCCTCCCTTGTCCACGCGGCTCGAGTTACCTCCAGTCACCTCCAGAGACCAAAAAAAAAAACACAAAAAAAAAAAACAACCCCCAGTCCTCCCCAGCGTCGCAGAGCAGACGCATCACCACTGCATGATGAACTGGCAATGCCTTCATCTCGGCTGCCGAGTTTGCACCACGAACCACAACTAGCCATCACCCAGGCCTAGTTCCCACCACACCGAGACAGGATGGTGAAAGCACTCGCTTCTGCCGCCAGAACGCCGCAAGACGCGACAATCCTGCAAGCCCTGCCGTCGACCTTCCCAACATCCGACCAGCCCAACAAGCCAGTGGCGCCCAATCAAGCCATCCTGGCCTCCCCCCCCCCCTTCCCCCGTCCCATGCAGCTCGTCTCCATGCTGCTGCAGGCAAGACAATTCTCGAGAACCGCTGCAATACTACGCTCGACGAGAAACCACGAATTCCGCATTCGAAGCCCCCGCGATGATCATCATCCACACGTCCCCAGCAGCCAACCCTCCTCGAGTCCGACCCCCGCCAGTAGCCGCACTGGGTGCTTGCTTGACCGCCTGCTGTGGCCTCCACATCCACAGGATCAGCACCATCCATCCACATACATCATCAATATGGCGCGCCAGGCTGCTGTGGTAGTAATTCACACATTACCATACACACGCACACACATACACACTGGCGAGATGCCCCTCTTCATTGGTACCCCTGCCCATCGATACAACCGTATCCTGTACTCAGTACCAGTCCCGACACTTGGCTTGCCGTCTAGGCCCTGTCTTGCCACAGACCCCCCCCCCCTTCCCAACAAGCCCAGCAAGTACTCGAGGAGCATTGCATACGGACGCACAGCCATAAGCGATAACGCCCCCTCCAGGGTCTGACACGAGAGAGCCTCGTCTAAGCGACAGCCCCTCACGTCAACATGGTCGGCATGTCGTAGCTCGTCGATTGGGCTGAGGAAGGTCCCTTCTCTCGTGCGCTGCCATGATGGCCAAGAGAGTTTCGGAGACATGTGTCGCGATATCCACGGGATGCCCCAAGACCCTCTCCATGCGAGCGCTACCTGCATGGGGGGAGGGAAGGGTTCCAGATTGATTGGCTAGGAAGACCTCCGGTAGGGCACAAGATCGAACCATCGCCATGGCCAGACATGTTCAGCCTTTTGCTACATGCGAAGCAGGTTGCCGGTACAAACCTTCTCTTTTTTTTTCTTTTTTTTTCTCCCTCTCCCTCCCTTCTGACTTGGCAGGGCGGGTGCTTGTCTCTCTCTTGTGCATAAACTGCAAAGACGTGTTGCTGCTGACGCCACCAGCCATCTCGCTACCTCCAGGGACCCCCGGTGTGTCTGAGGCAAAAGCAGTCATGCCACCGCCTCGTCAGATTATTGGTATTTCTGAAACCAGCTCGCAGCAACACGGCCTATTGTGTTGGTTTGTCACCTGCATACTTGTCATTAATGCAAGAAACAGAGACAGACGCTTTCCGACCAATTTCAACACGAGTACGAGTGGGTGCTCACCTGCAAGGCTTGCTCGCCTGACTGTTTGTAGCTTCGTTCTCCTAATCCCGACACGTATACCAGCTCGAATATTGCCCAGGGCGAAGGTGGTTTTTGGGTTTGTTTTTTCTTTTTTTTTTCTTTCTTTTTTTTCCTTTCTCGTAAACCATGCAGCCCTGTCTCAGCCTCGATGAGGGACTCGCCACGATGCGACTCACTTGAGCCGTTGAGAAGCGATATATCCGTAGGTGATTCACCCATGGATCTTGGCCTTGGTAGTAGGGAATACCTAGAGGGGCTTAGCTGACAGAAACAGGAAACAGGCCTCGTCCAAATATTCCTCAGGTATCCATCCTTGTGGGCATTTGCCAGCCAGCCAGCCAGCGAGGTCATGAAGATCAACCTGCCGTTTGCCTGATAGTAAACACACAAGCTAAGCAAGACAAGGGAACAACAGCACCGCGCCACTTGACCTGTCGAAAATGCAACCTGCAGACGGGCGAAAAGGTTTCGCTGATCCACTCGGACCTCGCCCACAGCCTCGGCACCACCGGTCTGTGGTGGTGGTGGTGGTGGTGGTGGTGGTGGTGGTGGTGGTGATTTCGAGAAAGTTGTGCACGAGATCACAGCTTGCGCTGAAAACACAACAGTTTCTTCCCCGTAGAATACCCGAGCCAAGGACGTATGAAGCGGCGACAAGCTTGTCGTCGTCCCTTTTTTCCTGAGGACGCAACTTGCATGCGATGGATGAATCTGGTCCATAGACGCTGGTGAGCGCTCTCATACTATCGCCTCGGCTGTCATTGTTCTCAATCTTCATAACTCCTCTCCTCGGCCGCAGGGCCTGTGAGCAACCGGGACAGGGAGACAGGGACATGACAACCTGGCCTGGCCCTGCACGACTTGGATCTGCACTTGCGTCCACAAAGGGGCCCTCACGACTTGAAATGACGCCTTGGGAGGGGTTTCCCATCGCGAAAGTGAGGGTCTGTCTGCCCAGACACACAAAGGCCACCTCCTTTACCCCTGAAGAGCACTCAATTCGGTGCATTGCCTGGACCCGGGAGATCGGCACCGGGTTGTTTTGTTCTTGTATAGCCAAGACGAACAGGGAGGAGACTCGTGTCGTGCTGCGTTGATGTGCTGCACAGGGTGTTTGGTATCTTTGCAGGGCATGACACCATTTGCCGCCGAGGCCCAAACGAGGGCTCAAACAAACACACACCCCCCCCCCCCGCCCCCACGCCTGGCAGAGGCCATCACACCAAACCGACGAAGATGTATCATACTACGAGAGGGGAGAAGGGGGAGGGGGAAAAGAAAGGCAAGTTCTCGAATCCTCAACTCCTCTAAGGGCGAGGACAGAGGTGACAGTGGATACGTGGTGCGTGCCACGTACTACGAGTTGGTCCATACCGCCTATTTACGTTTCCCGGTGCAAGGACACTTTGAACTCTCCTCCCATGGGGACTTTTCCCAAGCTAGGACACACAAAAAAAATAATCGGGTCGCCTGGTCATGGGGTTAAGGTAACCCCCCGCCAGAGTCCCTGGGCATCATCCTCTGCTAGACGCTCAGGCGATCATGGCATGTTGATCTCCATCTTAAAGCACCAGATTCTGCCAAGGCAAGTTCTGCTTATTTGCACACAAGGCCACTTCAGCTTTGCGGGACGAATGTGCCTCCTCTGAACCAGGCTGGGTTCAGACTCTACTGTTACATGGTCTCGAGGCTCTCTGGTGCTTCATCTGCGGAGCCTCCTCGGTCGTCACAGATCAGCAGACTCACGGTACTTTCTTCCTGCAGATCCCTTATACCACTACGAACACATGTGGTAGTTAGATGGGGCTGAATATAGTATTTTTTATTTTTTTTTCGTTGTTGTTTTTTCGTTGTTCCTTTTTTTTTCCTGATGGGGGTGCCCTGTGGATGTCACGGGATATTTTCACAGCGTGGGGGGACCTGTGGATGCGAGATGCTCGGAAACCCCCCTTCGACAGGTCCACAGAGGAATACACGTTTCTTGAGAACCACTCGGCACGCAGGAGCAACACAAGAAATGTGCACAAAAACAACAAAAAAAAAAAAAAAGGAAAAAATCGATGGCCGACCATGTTGTACGGCACCAACATGAAAAGGGCCAGAAAAAGAAGAGTCCCACATACACTACAGACAGGGATGGTGCCGGATCTAACCTTTTCTCCTGCAGGCTGAAGGGCCCGTCCCGCTCTGGGGTGTGGGCGTGCATGGCGACAAGGGGACGCTGAGAATCGAAGGAGAATCGAAGGAGAACCAACAGGGTCGTGGGTCTCGGGCTGCCCGTGTCGCATGTTGCAGGAAGGTGATCCACGTCTTCTCTCTCTCTCTCTCTCTCTCTCTTGCGGGTGCTACCCACGTGAGCTAGTTGGAAATTACATGGAAGGTCGTTCGTCTTACGATGGATCCTACTACTCTGGTACTTTTTTTTTTTCCCCCTTCCCCTTCCCCTTCCCCTTCCCCTTCCTTTCCGTTCTTCATAACGAGGTCACAAATAAATGGGTCGAGGGGGGAAGAGGAGGGGGGTGAGCGTAATGGACTTGGGCTAAATGACGAATCATCGCAATCCTTTCAATTTTCTCTGGGCTGACGAGGACATGACAAGGCCGACAGACAGAAACAGGCTTGCTGGCTGGGTGCCACTGTGCCAACCACCAAGTGACCATGTGGGTAGGTGGTATTGGCTTGTTGTGGTGCTGGTGGGCCCTCCCTCCAAGTTCTCCCTCCCCCCCCCCCCCCGCCGCCGTGGCTCCGTGGGAACCTGTTGGACGGTGGTGCTTCGACCGATCTGCATTATGGGGACGGGGCCTTGTTGTGCCTCCGCAGTGGATCACGGGACTGAGTTGTCGCCAGGCTCGTGGGTACTGAGTGTGCGGCGCACCTCTCTCTCTCTCTCTCGTCACGGACATCATCAAGGAGAAAGGCGAAAGAAATGACAAAGCACTGGAGCCCAAAAAAGAAAAAGAAGAGACAAGAAGAAGAAAAAAGTAAAAAAAAGGAAGAGGAAGAAAAGGTCGCTTTTTTTTTTCCTCTTGCTTCCCGTTGCCCGCCCCGGCCCGAGATCTAAGTCCTTGGGGGACCCATTTGTGGACCGCCGATTGGCGGCATGACGAACTGGGATTTATGTATTTTTTCTTTTTTTTTTTTTTTGACAAGCGGTTGAATAAGGATTTTCCGAGCCCCATGCCTTGGGAAGAGAGAGAGAGAAGAGAGAGAAAAGCGGGAAGAGGGGGAAGAGGGGGGGGGCCGCGCTGTTGGTACACAGTACACTGATGTAGCTTTCGGTACAATCTAGTCCGCACAGTGCGCGAGGTACTTGGTCAGTTTCTCACATAAACTTGCTCATGATGTACCGATGAGAAAGAGGGGGGTGTACCATTAGTACTATTACTATGGTACCGAAGCGGAGGGTAATCCTGGTGGCTTTTCAGTCGCCCGTCGCATCCTGTACGCGATGTCACCTTTTTTTTTTTCCTCCTCAATTTTTTTTTTGCTTCCTTTTTTTTTCTTCTTTGGCAGCTTTTTGCCCTTTTTTTTTTTTTTTTCTTTCTTTTTCTTCCCTTTTCTTCCCCTGTACAAGAGGCGGTCACGATTTAGAGAGGACGGTAAACCGATGGCTTGTTAAGAAATTTTCCTGTAGACGATGCTTAGTCTTGGCCCCTCCCCCTCTTTAATTAGCTCAACTTATTATTATTATTATTATCATTATTATTATTATTATCATTCTCAATTGCTCGGTGTTTCTCTCTTTCTTTTTTTTTTTACCCCGTCACTTGCGCTGCATGGTACTAAAAAAGTCCAGCACATACACACACACACACACACACAAGAAAAAAGTGTGTGGTCAGACGGGGACAGGCCTGGTCCATCCGCGGGGCGGGCGGATCTTACTGCAGCCGCCTTATTGCAGCCGCCCCCCAGGGCCTTATGTTGCACATGCCCATGTGAGTGGAACGCACAAGGGGAAGAAGGGCTATGCAATTTACATAAAAAATCGATTTGGGGAATATCATAATTCGAGAGGAGTGTTTTTTTTTTTTCGGGGGGGAGGAGTGGTGGCTGACGTGATAATGAATTTTGAAGCGGTCAGCGACCGGGACGAGAACGGACTGAGGAAAGAAGGAAGATACGACCGTATTAGTAGTGAGTGGGTGGGATGCCATCACGAGGATCATATTATCAGGTGACATCAGATGTTCATTCACCCCTCCATCTTGTGTTTGTGTGAGTGAGTGTGTGTGCGTGCGTGTGATACGAGCAGCAGGCACAGACAGCCTTTCGCAGATGTGTTCGGGATAATTCGATGGGCGCGCTCTTCTCCTCTTGAAGGGGGGGGGGGGGGGCGGGGGTAAGCTCTTGTGAGATGGCTGTGGCTGAAGTGAGCAAACAAGTCACGCTGTGCTCGGTGGCAGTGGTTTCAGCCGAGGCGACTCGACTGCCCTGCCCCTTCTGAGCTCGCTCGACAAGGCAGGCTCGGAAGGATGATGAGAAGGGGGGGGGGGTGTGGTCGTCGATCCGAGAACGGAATAAAGGATAAGAGTCATCGACCTTACTCCTCAATAATATCCCGGGATAGGGTCTGCTATGTCGAGAAAAGAAGAGAAAGAGGCGTCCGAGGAGGGGGGAGGGGCGGGGGGTTGGGGGCTGGATGGAAAAACCTCATTGTAAAGGCACGTCTCTCACCCACTGGGGAAGAAAAAGGAAAAAAAAAAGGACTATTTCCGGGAGGATGGTAGGGCTGGTCACGCAAGTAACAAGTCTGACGGGTCATGTTGTCGTCTTCAGCAGGCAGACCTGTCACAAGAATTCTTATCATACCGACGTCATGGGAAACTCTTTCTCTTGGTCACTGATTTATAATAATAGTAGTACCTTTCACACAGTTTTCGTGTAGCTTGTAAGACCAAAGACCGACCTGAGTATTCTGCTTTGCCTCTCGAGTTTCGTTCCGGAGCCAGAGAGGACGTCGTGGTTGAGTCTGCCAGCCTGCCCAGCTACCTTTTCAACTTGGCCCGAGAGACAAATGTATACATAGTAAACCAGAGGGGCTGCGAGGGTTTGCGAGGTGAATGCTGACGCTATTATTTAGGGTGGTGATGTGCAAGTCCTGTCTATATAGACCCATATCATTTCCAGTGTACACTGGGGATGGCCATACTTTTTAGTGTTCCATAGGTGAAGGAGTAAGTGTGAGGAGCTGTGTTGGCATCCGGGGATGTTAAACCTCTCTGTGTCACCACCTATGGAAGCACCAATCGTTTGAATTTGGGTCACTATTATTCTTTCCTAGAGAGCAATGAGACGAAAAGCCGTTCCAGGTCAGGTACAGTATATTTCTACATTGGGGGGGGGGGGGGAGGGGGAAGAAAAAGGACAGTCACAATGCACATTGTCCTTCTCCGATAATCATAAAAGGGCATAAAATGACATTAGAATAATAAACTAATCCAGCGTATTAACGTGTCGCCTGCCACATAACCTCATGCTGCTCAACATCTCGCACCATGACTGCCGCTCGCTGTGATGAGTCTGTTTGGGTAGGTCTGGGCGACCCCCGAGGCTTGTGGGCTCTTGTTTTTGACTCTTCTATATACTTCCCTTTGCTGCGATAGATCATTAGCTTCGAGTCTGGGACCCGTGCCATGCCATGAGGTTTGATCTAGTGCTGCTCTGACGACAGCTCTCTTGAAAGTTCTGCCGAGATCAGAATTACTCACTTGGTGTAAGGGGAGGGAAACTGAGAAATGGCTGGCCGTAGAGTAAAAGAGGAGCAGTGTGTCCTTTACGTACTTCATTCGGTGGATGATGTTTGATGATCCTCTGTCATGGCCGTCTTGACGGGGGAATCGTGTGTCGTCTTTCTCGGTGGGCCTTTGTCATGATGTAGAAATGTGATTTATATGCAGAATATAGACTACCATGTACCATAGGGAAAACGCCCAGCTTCGCAGAAAAAGATGTTTGCTTTTTATATAGAAAGGTATCATCAAGATGATCCGTCACTTGATCGTCTACCTGGAAAACTTCCCTCGTTCTCCCAGTCACATTTTCATATCCTCATGTAAACGTGAAAGATATCACCAAGGAACTTCTAGGCCAGAATGGGCTGATCCACTCACGGGGCTCAGTCCTCCCTATTTTCTATCCAAAGTACCAAAGACGGCAATGCCCATCCATCACCCACCACCCACTCACTACGTGATCAAGACTCGACGACCCCAAACCGCAGCCCTTCCAGCGCGTCCTCATACTTAGCCGGGTTATGATCCGTCAACATCGTCGCGCCGAAGCGTATCTCTCTGAACCGCCCCTCTACATCCCGGACGTACTTCAACACGATCCTCCTGGCCGGGCGGCTGACGTACTTGTTATGATTGCCCTTGCCAGCAGCAGCAGCGTCCGGGTCGACGAATGCATCCCGCCGCAGGACCTTCTCCGTCTCGACCACAAAGACCTCGCCCGGGGGCAGGAGCTTCTCGCTCATCATGCTGACCCGCAGCGTCTTGAAGGCCGCAAACGCCCACTTCTCGTCCTCCTCCGTGGCGGCGCTCCTGCTTTTGCCCTTGCCCCCCCCTCCCCCTCCGTTCCCGGTCCACTTGTCCATCAGGCCGCCTTGCAGGGCTTCCCAGACGCGCTGCTTGATCTCCTGCTTCGCTTCTGCGTTGTCGGTTTTGAATGCCAAGGCGACAGACTGGAAGTCGTGAAGGACGCCGAGGGAGAGGTAGGGAACCAAGTCCTGTCCGTGGACGACGGAGGTGATGAGTCCGCGCGTGGCTCGGCGGAGAGAGGGGGACACCGTTGAGGGTGGGCCGTAAGCGTATACGTGGATGGGCCGGCCAGGGGGAAGGAAGATGTCTGGAGAACAGGAGGGGAATGATGATGCCGAGGACGAATTGGTGGATAGGGGAGGAGGAGCAGGAGGAGCAGGGAGAGATCGACGGTGTGGCTCGTCCGAGGTGACAAAGGAGGTGCCGCCGTCTACGGGTTCGGAGAGCATGATGCCCAGCAAGGCTGTCACAGCGCCTCCGAGAGAGTGCCCGGTGAGCACAAGCCCATAGTTGGGATTCTCTTCCAGCGCTGCTTTGATAGTGACCAGCACTCGGCCGTCGCCGCCGTACAGCAGTCGTCTTGCGGAGGCGTGTACGCCCTTGTGCACCTTGTAGGTCTTGCCGCGCCAGACGAGGTCGTCGTAGTCGCACGTCATGTCCGCCAGGACATCCTCAAACCCCAGCGTTCCACGGCAGGCCAGGACCACTGCCTTGGACTCGTCATCTATGGAGATGTAGTGAACCAGAGGCACGCCAGATTCTGTCGATCCTGTGGTGTCACTCCCTCCCTGGGCATCGACGAAGGATGCCAGCAAGACGGACTGCGGTGAGGACTGGGTATGATGTGCAAAGTATCGCACCTCGTGGTGCGTACTGTCGAGTGCCTTGAGCATGGGTGGCATGGTCTTGGAGATTCCGAGCATCTTCAGAAAATGAGACCCGTACGAGGCCGAGCTGTAGCGCATGTACCGGGTGATGTTGCGCAGCAGATGGAAACGCGGAAATGTGGCCTCGAGCGTTCCCGTACGACGAAGGGTTGTCAAGGCGTCCGCACTGGCAAAGGGGCTGGGCTCGACGTAGGGAACAAGGGACGTCTGAGAGTCGGTCGTCTTGAGGGTATAGATGCTGGGAGAATAGCGGTGTGACAGCACTTTGTGGTGGTCCGAGGGGGATGGTGGTGGAGGTTGTTGCTTCACGTCTCGTTCGGGCCTCGGGTTGGTCACGTAGCTGCGCGGGAAGGTAGGGGACACAGGTCTGTGGCTTTCCACGGAGTGTATGGAAAAGGTGTCTGTCTGAGAGACGAGCGAGTCTCTTCGACGTTCGCGTACCGATATAAAGCTGGCTCGCGATGGGCTTCGCTGCGGGCCTCCCGAGTATTCAGCCAGAGCCCGTGTCGTGAGCGCCTTTCGGGGTGCTGCTGCCTGTGCTGGTCGGGGCGCTGCTCCCTTTGGTGGTGGAGGTGGTTCTCTGCCTGGAACCAGGGATGGACCACGATTGGGAACAGTCAGATGTCGCTTCGAGGTGGAAGTTGTAGATGCCCGAGAAGCCCCAACGTCTCTGTCCTCTTTAGCCGTCATGATGGAGCTGGCAGACCCTGCGCCCTTCTTCAAGACGTTGCGCAGGCCACCCTTCTTTTCAGTTGCTGTCTTTGTAGACTGCGGCGGTGCCAGGCTGTCCTTGGTTGATTTTTTTGACGGCGATGACGACGATGACGACGACAACAGCTTTGACATGGATTGCATGGGCTGCTGCTTCTTTCGTGGTAGGTCGGTGCTGCTGCTGCTGGAGGAAGCTGTCCGAGGGGATGCCGGTGCTCTGACCCGTTTTTGATTTGCTGAAGGTTCGCCATCTCGTGTGGGAAGGGCTGTGGTCTGTCTCGCCTTTGCGAGGTGATCGTTACGGGTCTGGGCTGGAGTGGTTCGACCCTGAGCAGTATTGGGCGTGGTAGATGCACGCCCAGATGTCTCGACTGCAGGTCTCGGGCGCAGCGAAGACGGGGATTTGGGAGGTAGTGGAGGAGGCCTGTCCTCCTCCTCCTCCTCCCCCTCTTCCTCCTCTTTGTCGTCGTGGGAAGCTAGCTTCTCATCCGGAGACATCTCGGTATCTGAATCATCAATCTGTTCCACAAAGCGAGGCATGCTGTGCTCTTCCCCTCCGGCCTGAGACATCTCAGTGCTCCTCAGACTGTTCTTGCCGACCCGATAGACGACACGATATGCGGCTGGCGTATCGTTGGTGGTGGAACCTGGAAGCATGTGGTGGTCCGATGCAACAGACCAGCGCTGGCCGCCTTGGGAGGAAGATGGCACCAGCCTCGTCTCCTCCACAAGCTCGACACCTGGCGGCGGCGCCAGGTTGCTCGGCTGCGTGCCCGAGACGACGTCGACGGTGATTGTTTTTGTGGTCTTTGTCTCGGTGGTGATGACCACCTTGGCCCCGGCAGGGAGTGCGTCCATGATCTGACTCCTGAGCCGGGACTCGGGGACGAGACCTTCGTCGTCGGTGCTGTCATCTCCTGTCCCGTGCTGGCTGGACCGCTGTTTCCCATCCGTGACCCTGTTGTAGTCGAACGTCTCCTCGTCGTTGAGGATGACCACATCCCACAGGATCTCTTCGACCTGCAGGCGCTGGTTCTCTTCCTCGATGAGTCTCCAGGCCCACCTCTGAAAGTAGGCCATGCCGACGATGCCGACGATGAGGTCGAAGACGCCAACCTTTTCGCCTGGCTGGCCCGTGGCCGGGTTGTTGAACTCGCGTCGGATCAAGGTGATGATGCTCGCGATGGCCCTGGAAGACTCGGTCGAGCCCAGGACCGAGTCGAGATACGACAAGGTCAACTGGGAGATGTCGGAGATGGTGGACAGTGTGGTGCCGGTGAGGTGGAAGCCGGCGGTGGTCCAGAAGACGACCTGGGACAGTGCGAGGTGGAGGCCCTCGAGGCTCCTCTCCATGACCGTCTCTGCGTCGGCCCTCTCCAGGTCCGAGTTGGACCGCAGGAAGGTCTCGTTGCCGGCACGGTGCAGGATGCCCTCGAGGATGCCTCTCCCGAGCTCGAGACTTGAGAGGGTCGTGGCCTTGGCGGCGCCGAGACCATATCCGCCTATGACGGTACTGACACGGAGGGCCAGGCTTGCTGAGCGCGTCCATAGGCTGATGGCAGAGGCGACGGGGGTTGGGAGGAGGGTTCTGATGGGTGGAGCAGGCAAGAGTTGTTGTTGTTGTTGTTGTTGTTGTTGCTGCTGCTGCTGCTGCTGCTGCTGCGCCGCCTCGAGGCCTGTTAGAGGCATTCCGGTGGTGGTGGTGGTCTCAATCGCTCTTCCTGGATCTTCATCTCCCTCAACCTGCGTCGTCATCTTCTTGTCTTGTCCTGTCTTGTCTGAGGGAGGCAAAATAGATGTCAGTAGTACGCAGCTTGGGAGCTCACATGATCTGATTCAGGAATGTCTCAAGCAAGCAAGCAATATTGGAGGGAAAAACAAATGATTTATGCATTGGATAACAATTAAAAAAACAATAATAATTGACAACATGAACCTCGGGGCTGTCTCTGCAGCATTCCACAACATATGATTCATTTCCATCGGCGAGAAAAGGCATGACTTTCTCGATTGATGATTGATAGCGTCCCCAACAAAAACAGTGGATTGCCTGTCGCTGCTCAGGCATGTGAAAAAAGAGAAACCAGGGGCTCCCTTCAGGTCGTTGGTGGATTGTCAGACATGGCCAGCTCTAATTTGACAGTGGGTGAGTGAGTGCCTGGGGGGCCAGTCTAGAGTGTTATAGTGGTGTTAGGGTTGGGGTTGTAGGGACCTCCTGTGGCAGAGCAAGCCCTGTAGTAGCCGAGGAGGAGGAACTAACAAGACAAAGTAGTCAAGAACCCCTGAACAATGACGACATGCCTTATGAGTGAGACCCTGAACCTCTCTTGTTTTGTCAAGCTGGGCTCTCGGTTGCAGCTACAACACACTCCCATAAGAGGGATGATGATGGCCAGATTGGTGAGACCTGAATCAATTGTCTTCTTCAGATGCGCTAATGGAACATAATTGTGGAGGACAAAACAACGGCCTGGGCTGGGCCTCGTATAAGTTCTAGGACCCGACAGCCCGTATCTCCAGAAACAAGCGGGTGCTAAAACAGCCCCCAAGGCCTCCGAGGCTCTTCTCTGATTTGCTGCCACAGGTCAGCGAGGCTGTGGTGGTCAGTGCTAGCGCTCGCGCGGTGGAAGCTTGGAAGGGGTCCTGGCCACTAACCGGGGGCCCTCTGGGAGGAGACCTGCAGGGCCCAGAGCCCAAAATAGTTCAGGGGCACAGGCTAAAAAAGTAAACGCTGCTGACGGGTAGAGTTGAGGTTTACCAAGAATCTGGGGGAGGAGGATCGACAAGACAGGACAAGGGATATATATTGAACACGAAAACCTGTCCTCCAACCCTCCTCCTTCGACCTGTCTTGCCCTCGCCCTTGCCTGCTTTTCCGACGTCACTCGCTTCAGTATCCACACGTACACACGCTGTCCATCGAATCCGTCCCGAATCTCTTTGTTGTCGTGTGGCCGCTTTCGCCTGAAAGGGTCGCCGCCATCTGCTCACACCGCATCCTCGACGACAAACACCTCCTATTCCCCTCGACTACTGCTCGACCCTTCCTCCTGCTCCTCCTCCCACCCCATCCCGAGGCCTCCACAAGAAGGGGAAAAGAAACATGAACGGAACAACAGAGATCAGCAACACGAACGGCGCAGAGGCAGGCCTGTTCAGCGACGATCTGCTCTCCCCAGACGTCGCCGCCGCCCTGCCGACCGGTTACAAGATCCGTGCCCTGCGCCGTTCCGACTACCACGCCGGCTTTCTCGACTGCTTGCGCGTTCTGACCACCGTCGGCGACATCAGTGAAGACCAGTTCTCCGGGCGCTTTGACTGGATCAGGCGGCAAGATGGAAGCTACTACGTCCTGGTCATCGAGGACGGCGCAGGGAGGGTCGTCGGCACGGGCGCGCTGATCGCCGAGAGGAAATTGTAAGCACAGGAAAACAAGCCACACACATACACACACACACACACACATACACACACGCACTGCAGGGGAAGAAAGATGGGCTTTTGGGCTCAAAGGAGGATTGTTTGGTTTGCGGTGGCTATGTTGCTGACCAACTCTCCTCTCTCTCTGAACAGTATACACAACCTCGGTCTGGTCGGCCACATCGAGGACATCGCCGTCGCCAAGGACCAGCAGGGCAAGAAGCTGGGTCTCCGCCTCATCCAGGCCCTCGACTTCATCGCCGAGAAGGTTGGCTGCTACAAGACCATCCTCGACTGCAGCGAAGCCAACGAGGGCTTCTACATCAAGTGCGGCTTCAAGAGGGCCGGTCTGGAGATGGCCCACTACTACCAAAAATAAGTCTGTCCTCCCCACGTCCACCACTGGAACAGAGCTGGGGGTGGTTTCCCCCGCGAAGAGCCTCTTCTTAAAAACAAGGATATATGGATTACGGCAGCAATCTGAGAGAGGCCGTGAGGCTACATGGGATGAGCCTGTGCTGATAGTTTACTCAGGAAGCACAGAGTCGAGGCTGTGACGAGACTGGTGGTCGAGAACGAGCGGCCCACCTGTTTCTAGACCTCCCAATTTTCTAGCCCCGAGACGGCAAATTCGCTCCACATATATATATGATAGGTACAAAGAAAGAGCGTGGTAATCTTTGTGTGGTATATAAGCGGCGTTTCGATCACGATTTAGATTGGGATTCTGAGCGCATACATGCCGGCGGGTAGTCGGCTCCAAGATAGATACGATTTTCCAAAAAAAAAAGAAAAAGACTTCATTACGGAATCAGAAACAACATATTCGGGATATTGCGTGTGCTGGTCGAGGCAACCGACAAGAAGGACGAGTTGCCACTTGTCTTGTTCATCTCTCTAGGAGCAAATTCGTCACTTTACCCATCTTGTTCGACCACAACACTATCCAGGGAGAGATCGAGGGAAAGAGAGCTGGGGAAGAGGAAGCGAAAACAAAATGGTATCTTCCAAGATGTCTCTGGTGACAGCAATTTCGTCCTGATTCATCCCGAGAGAAGCACACTTAAAGCAGTAGTGGGGGTTCAGAAATGGCCCGGTCCCTCCATAATCCTGGTGTCGTGTTCAAGTCGGGCCAAAGGGAATTGATTGACTAGCCATGACAACGTTCCGATGGCTTGCATACGTGCATACAAATGAGCGCTCTGGGACTGGTAAAGATAACGGCACAAGTGACCTCTCGACCGTGTCACACACACACACACTCTCTCTCTCTCCCTATCGGTCTCGGGAGCTAGAAAATGATGGTAGCTGGTTGCCTTCCAGGCCGTCTGGACTTGCCCGGCTGGGCGGTGAGAGGACTGTGGCATCTATTCGTACGACCCAAACCAGATCTTGAAGTTATATGGAGAGGGGCTGGTAGGGCTCTTTGACGGCTCGTCAGAGCTGATGTCTAGAGAGTCCTGAACCTAGATCTGCGGACCACACCTGTCTGTCCTCTCACCCTTACCTGATCGGCCACCATGTCCGGGATATTTAGAGAAGACGGCCGGAAGGATGTAGTCTCTTGTACTAACTAAACAGGCCTTGACCGGAGGAAAGGGAGTCATGACATGTAAGAAAGAAGAAGAATGGGGAAGGGGAAGGGAGAGACAAAGGAAAAGGCCCAGGCCAAGGACGGCAGCGTCTTCATAGGTGGATGATATATACTCACTCATCCGGTTTAGCAGCATTGACGAGCCTCTATCCAAAGGGGAGTAAGGTGTTAGGTCCATCCATTCTATATCTCATGCTTCCGTGTTTCTCCCATGGCCTCTCGCGCAATCGTCTGCTCACCTGGTTGGTGCGGTTTGAGGATACCTCACCAGGAGACCTTTTCGAGGGGCAGCACGCATCTGCTAGAACCGGATGCCCAAGTTCCGGATATCCAAGCCTCCTCCAGGGGCAGCCAAGCCAAGTATAGGAAGAAAGGAAAGGAAAAGAAAGAAAGAAAAGTCACACAGTAGGTCCTTGGCACAGGTGGTAAAGCCTCCCTCCCTCCATCAGACAAGGTGATGTTTCCTCGGCATCAGACAGTCTAACAGACTATCCCATCCGACAAGATCAGGCGGGCGAGGATGTCGGTGCCCTCTGAACACCATGATAGCCGCCGAGGCACCAGATCAACTGGAGTAGGTACTAGTAGTAATAGTAGTAGTAGTAGTAGTAGTAGTAGTAGTAGCAGCAGTAGTATCAGTAGTATCGTATCAGTGTATCACAGTTTTGAGGGCACGCGAGGCTATGGTATCGCCTTTTCCCCCGACCTCCTTTCGCCCCCGCCCCCCGGGGCTTTCCGCCACCAACCCGCGTCGGCCCATCAATCTATCACGGAGGAGCTTGTAAGTTGCCTAGACAGGAAACAATCCGCACAAGGCCGCAGGAGTCCGCCCCTGACGGCTCGAGTTCCCTCACCGACAGCCGTGCTTCCACGATGCGACGTTGTCGAGGAGGGTTCCAAGCCGGACGGGGCCATCACTGACTGCCCTGAATACTACTGTGTATGTTATCTTTGTACCTTCGAGAAGGCCCCTTCTGGAATGATCGTTTGTATATGGGGGGGAAGAAGAGGGGGGGAGGGGGAGGGCGCAAAGAGAAACAGAGAGCAAGAGACGAAAGTAGGAGGTGGGTGGATGGATCAACGACCTTCCGTTAGGGTGTGCCCGCAGTGGGCTCTCGTGCATGTTCGGGACCCGACTTGCATATCGGGGGGGGGGGTTTGGGGGGGACTGTACTTCACTTCTGCGACGCTGCGGCTACGGATTCGACCAAACCCCTGTCCTCGAACCTTGTCCTCGTCCTTGCAGCGGCTGTTGTCACATGCCAGGAACGAGGACGAGGTAGACAAGAGGCGAGGCGCGAGGAGGGCGCGAGGAAGAGCGAGGCTCTGTCTATGTATCTGTCTGTCTATCTGTCTGTCTGTATGTATGTACATAGTACATGTCTATCACAGGGTCTGATCGACATGCAAATACCTCTTTGACGGGTGCTGTTTGCTGTCAAGCCAAACCCGGGGCTGGACTTTCAGCTGGACGATCTGGCGCTGACATGACGATCACACAAAGGACTAAGGTTTTCTTTCTGGACACAGGAGTAAAGTACTCAGAAAGAAAAGAAAAAAACCACGACCAATCAAGGAAGAGGAGGAAGAAGAAGAGGAAGATGGTTCTTTTGACTCTAGCCTTGAACGTCAACTGCGTCAGTCAGCGTCAAGCATCAGGCTGGCTCGTTCGTATGTGTGTGTAAGTCCTCGTCCTCCTGCTCCATGTTGCATCTTCCCACCACCCCTCCACTCCCCTCCCCTCCCCTCCCTCACCCACTCCAAAAACCCGGCAGCGTCTCCTGACCCAAGACCTTTCTTTCCCCGTTGCGACCTGCCTATAAGAACTCCCAGTTGCCACCTTTTCTTCCCTACCACTCTAGGACAAGAAAAAGAAGAAAGAAGAGAAGAAGGAAAAGAAGACAAAGCACACACACCACTTCGGAATATATACATAATCAGATCCACCTTGTTATCCCCACCAAGACCCACCTTGAAACGACCTGCCTCGCCTCAACGATCCCCGGACATTCCCCAGCCCATAAGCCGCCGCAGCCAAGGGGGCAAGGCACCTGAGCCCTCTCCTCCCCCCACACAGACTTCCTGCTCCAGCCGCTCCACCCCTGGTTCTCACCCTCTTTTCGGTGGTAATCAATCTTGTCTGCCTGCTGCCTCGGAAGCCAAAATTCTTGTTTCAGAGGGCGCTCGTTTCGGTGACTTCTTGTCATATCCTTTAGATAGGGAGAAGAAGAAGAAAAAAAAGTCGCCGAACGGAACAAAAAAAAAGAACAAGACCAAGAAACAAGACCAAGACCAAGAAAGAAGAAAGAAGAGAAAGAAAAAAAAAAATAGGTGCGCGTGACGGAGCTTGAGCCATGCGAGGCAGACGCCAGACAGGGAATGTGTACGACGACGAGATTTACGTCAGGGAATTGACTGCTACGCTGCAAAAGATACGCATTGCTGAGAGGCGGGCCGAGTAAGTAGTAACGTCGCCTTTCTCTTTTCTGTTTAATTTTGTATGCATGCATGCATGTTTGACTGTGTATTGTTGTTGTATTGTTGTTGAAATCAGGTTGTCACTCCTTTTCATTTATTCATACATACTAGACCACTTCCATATTTATTTTTTCTTTTTCCCATCCCCCCTTCTCAACATTTTCTCGCCCTCCCCCTCCCCCTCCCCGTCCCCCTCTTCTCCTCGAATCCACAATTATTACATCCTCTCTGTTGTGGATAATTTATTGAGGATCTCCTTCAACCCAAGACCTAACTAAGCCTACCTACCTGACCCCGCCCCCAACATAAACAAATTCCTCCTCTCTCTCTCGCCTCCGAGTGACCTCGCCTATTCCAATCCTCCCTTCCTTCAGCTTGGGCCATCTTATTTCCATCATTCCCCTCTTAACGTCCCTCTCCCTGTCTCTCTCTCTTCTTCTTCTTCTTCTTCTGGCCTTACAAGACACAACACGTCATTGCTCTTTATTTTCTCTGTTCCTTTTCTCACTCTTAAGACACACACACACACACTTGTTTGAGAGAGACACACGACCATCTCCCCCCCCCCCCCACGGACTTACGCAAATTCCGCTTTTTTTTTTCTTTACCAACCAAAACACACAGGGTCCGTCGTAGCCTGAGTGAGCATCTCGGCACCAAATCCCCACACATTTGTGTCCGGAAATACACCTACGTTTACAAGAGGCCAGAGGACGGTGAATTTGCAAAGTATTCGATCCACAAGGTGGTCTCGTTGAACACGCCCTAGAAAGCCAAAAAAAAAAAAAAAGAGAGACCCGGGAGAAAGGAGAAGGACAGACAAAAAAAAACCCCCGACCATGTCGCCGGCCCGCACGTTGAGCCTGGAAGATATCCCCCGGCATGAGGTCTCCTCCCTCGGGGGCCTGTGGTCAACCAAGAGGTCCCGGAGACAGCAGAGGAGGCACGAGAAGCGCAAGGTGGATGATCGGAGTCTTGCGGATGATCTCAAGACCTTGTGGGAGACAAGATGGAAGTCCGCGGTATGTTGTTCATATGCCCCGATATCCGGAAATCCCGGAGCCTCTTTTTTTTTTTTTTTTTTGGGACCACCCCCCCCCCCCTTCTTTCTTTCTTTCTTTTAGATTTTACTTTTACTGACAAGATTGACCCCTCACAGTGCAAACGTCAATGTCACCCCTTTCAAGACGCCTCCTATCTCGAGGTGGCCACAGTCATGACATACCTCCTGCAGCGCGGCATCACCTCCGCCCGCGCCCCGGCCTACACCGAGGCCTTTCTGCGCCTGGCAGAGTCTCACGCCAGGGACGCGCGGGCCTCTCTGCTCCGCCCGGGCAATGCGGAGCGCGCGGCAAGCCTTCTCCTTCGCGCGTGTGCCCTCGTCCGCATCGCGAGGTTCCCCTGTGCGCCTTCCTCCCCGTCCACCTTACCGGGAGGGAACGACGACGACGACGACGACGACGACGACGCCGCGGGCGGGGACGACCTCGAGAGGAAGAAGAGGGCCTACGAGCTGCAAAAATCATACTACGTCGAGGCGGCGGGCCTCAGTGGGCTCAACAGCCCGCTGGACGAGGTGTTGATCCCCCACATCCACGATGCGGCCACGCACCCGGACGTAGCAGCAGTGGTGCGTGCCGGTGGCGTGAGGCAGCGCGGCGACGAGGTGAAGGCGGCCGTCCGGCGCCCGCAGATCCCCGCGTTTGTGCGCGTGCCTCTCGAGACGCTCCTGACGGGGCGGCAGTGTCCGGTGGCGGTGATCCTGGCCCGGGATCGCACGGGGAACACGAGGGCGTGCGAGGATGTCCTGGGCAGAGGGTGGGCGTGTGTTGTGGTGGAGGAGCCCGCTGCGGCGGAGGGGGAGGAAGAGGAAGAGGAAGAAGAGCAGGAAAGGAGGTGGAGGAGCGTGCTGGACTGGATGGGCGGCATGTTCTTCTTCGACATGGACAAGGTTGTGGTGATGGCCGAAGGGGACACCGCGGTGAGGATGGCGAGCGGCGCGCACGGGGAGAGGATCAAGGGCGTGGTCGCATATGATGCCGACGAGCAAGATCAGCAGCAGCAGCAGCAGCAGCAGCAGCAGCAGCACGCGGACAACTACAACGACGACCAGGGCCTCTTTAACGACAAGACCGTCCCGCTCTGCAGGGCGCTGGTGGTGAGCGGGCGGGTGCGGTGGACGGTGCAGTCGGATGGTCTCTGGACGCCGCCACTTCAAGACGAAGAGGAGGAGAACGAGGAGGAGCAGGGTGACATGACCTCGTCGTGGCCTCCGTCCCCGTCTCTGGAGCTGTGTGCATATGGACCGGGCTCGGGTGTGTGTGTTGGGAGGCTGGAGACGGCGGACGCGGACAGGGTGTATGTCTGGATGGAGGCGGTCATGAACTCGAGGACGAGCGAGATTGAAGAAGAGGGCGGCGTTCACTACCATCTTCTCAACAACCTCGCCTTTGTTGAGAAGGACGCGCGTCCCAGGGGAAAGGGGATGACGGCGACGGCGACGACGACGACGACGACGACGATCATGATGCCACAGTGGTTTGCGATGGATCTCACGCCGCCTACCTCGGATGTCGAGGTGGCCAGCTCTCTGGGTTCCTTGTACTAGAGCAAATGATGTTGTGAAAGTTTTGTTGTCAATGTTTTGTTGTCCATTTTTGTCTTCTTCTGGAGGTCTTTTCAAACAGCCGGCGTAACTGGAAAGGACGGTCTGATGGTTTTTTTTTTTTTCCTTTTCCTTTTTTCTTTTCCTTTTTCCCTCCTCCGAGTATATAGTGTAGTATTTATTCTATGCAACCTGTATCAGCTTGGGCCAATATAAAACTGGAGACTACTACTCAACATCATGCCAGATTCATCTCTCTCTGTCTGTCACACACTTTGTCACCTTCCCATCCACCCACCATCCACAGTCAGTGTATGGCCGCTCAGATAAGCGCCGGCCTTGCTGGCAAGAAACACGGCAGGCCCCTTGAAATCCTCAGGCGTGCCCCACCTCCCCGCGGGGATACGCTCCGAGATGCTCTTCAGCCTCGCCGGGTCATTAAGCAGGGCCTCGTTCATGTCCGTCGCGATGTAGCCCGGCGCGATACAGTTCACCGTCACGCCGCGGGCGGTCCACTCGTTGGCAAAGGTCTTGGTCATCTGGGCGACGCCGCCCTTGCTGGCAGCGTAGGCGGGGACGGTGATGCCGCCCTGGAAGGACAGCAGCGAGCCAAAGTTGATGATGGACCCGACGCGGCCCGTGACGTCGTGGGGCGGCAGCGACGACAACATGTGTGCGGCGACATCGCGGCACAGGGCAAAGGGGGTGTTCAGGTTCACCTGCAACACCTTGGCGAACTCATCATCGGGGAACTTCTCCGAGGGAAACCGGCGCTGGATGCCTGCGCAGTTGACGAGGATGCGGATCTGGTGGCCGTCAGCGACGACGCGGGGGACGAGGGCGGCTACATCGCCTGGGGAGGCCAGGTCGGCTGTGTAGATGTGGGCTCTGCGGCCGAGGGCTTCGATGGCCTGGCGGGTGGCCTGGTTGGACGTGTCGCGCTGTCACACGAGGAGAAATGTCCAGTCACAAGTCAGTATGGTTGATGAAGGTAGCAGCGTGGTAGGGGATGGGATGCCTTTCACCCCCCCCCCCCCCCTCAGAGGGAGAGAGAGAGAGACTGACGACGCACCTGGATCAGGATGATGTCTGCACCGGCTTCAGCGAGGGCGAGGGCGACGGCCTGGCCTATGCCTCGTGTGGCGCCTGTGATGAGGGCAGTGTGCCCTTGGAGGGAGAAGAGAGCATTGGTGGCCATGTCCTTGTTTTGGTGTCGAGTCGTTTCGTTTCGTTTCGTTTCGTTTCGTTTTCTGAGTCTTGCTTGATTTTTTTCTCTCTCTCACACACGATAACCTCAAAAACTGATCCTGTCGTCGTCCCAAACTACACCAACCAGAAAACAAGAACCAAAAAAAAAAAAAAAAAAAAAGGTCAGTCAACCAGAGTTTAGAAGAGAACTTATTATTTACCAATCCATGATTCAGGATCAAGTCCCCTGTCGTCCTTGAAAAGGAGTGGAAACCAGCCAAAGAGAGAGAGAGGAAAAGAGAGAGAAGAAAGAAAAAAAACCACACCACAGACCACGCCACCAATCCAGATGAGTCTCTTTCCTTTTCTCTCTCTCTCTCTCTCTCTCTCTCTCGCTCGCTCGCTCTTTCTCTTTTTTGGCTCCTATCATCGGCACGTTGCCGCTGCGTGTTGCCGCTCTTTCGCGCCTTCCATGGCCGAGGCCCGCATTCAAGGCGGGAAACCGCAAGTTGGGTCAGAGCAGGTGGGGCAATTCTCGGCGTGATTTTACCCCTCGTTTTCCCCCCTCATAAGGACAAGTGCGTGCGGGGCAGGTTGCAGGTGGTACTATAGTACAGTTCTCTCAGTGGCCTTGTGACGTCGTGATTGGTGATTGGTGAATAGCCTCTTTCTGTCTCTTTTTGCCTTTTTCTTCTCACCTTCTTCTCTCTCTGTCTGGTCAACATTACATTCTATATATTGGATTGTATATATATATATATATATATATTTATATATTTACTCGTGGTCATGATTGAATGTTGTCCTTAAAACTGCTGATTTGAAAAGAAGGAAATGGAAGACAAACACGATACAAAAGCGTGAGCTTGCCCTACCGTAAATAACGGGCACTGTCCGCACACCGCAGAAAGGTTTACCCGGACAGAGGAGAGACGAGACCGTCATGCAAACATGGATATCGTGTATCGCATCGTCCCCCCAAAAAAATCCACCAGTTTGACCGTGACCCCCGCGGGATGATGGAGACAAGTAAATTTTTTGCACACTCCATGAGTTATTGCCCAGGAGTCAAGGTCCTTCCCGGCCCGGTCGACATCGGAGCAGTTAAGCCCTTTCATTGCCCGTTTTCTCACTTCATTACATACTTTTATACATCTTGGTTGAGGTCTAAAATATAGAAAATAGATCCACCACTATGCATTGCTGCCCTTTTCATCACAAGTGAGGTTAGATCAGATACTCTCTTCTTCCTTTCCTCTTCTTCTTCTTCTTCTACTACTTCTACTTCTACAACTGTCTCATAAGTACTGCGTAGACTTTGGCCTCCTCCTTATACTATTCCTGTAGAACCCCGAAACACATCTCATCATGGCCACACAGACAGTCAGAGCCTCTGTGCTTCATGGCGCAAAGGATCTCAGAGTGGTAAGTCCAGATTCTCCCTCCCCCCTCCCCCCCCCCAACGAAAAAAAACCCCCACACACTACACACACACCATAGAGAAAAGACCTAACTCTCTCTCTCTCTCTCTCCACAGGAAGAACGTACCCTTCCACCTCTTGCCCCAACCGATGTCCTCGTCGCCGTCAAGTCGACCGGCCTCTGCGGCTCCGACCTGCACTACTTCTCCCACTACCGCAACGGCGACATCCTCGTGCAGGAGCCCTTAACCCTGGGCCACGAGTCCGCCGGCGTGGTCCAGGCCGTCGGCGCAGAGGTCACCCACCTCGCCCCCGGCGACAGCGTCGCCCTCGAGGTCGGCCTGCCGTGTGGCGAGTGTGCCCTCTGCGCCTCGGGCCGGTACAACATCTGCCGCGCCATGCGCTTCCGCTCCAGCGCCAAGTCCTTCCCCCACGCCCAGGGCACCCTGCAGGAGGTCATCGCCCACCCGGCCCGCCTCGCCCACCGCCTCCCCGCCGGCGTGTCCCTCGAGCACGGCGCCCTCGCCGAGCCCCTCTCCGTGGCCCTGCACGCAGGCGACCGCGCCGCCCTGCCCCGGGGCGCCACCGTGCTGGTCCTGGGCGCCGGCGCCGTGGGCCTGCTGTGCTGCGCCGTCGCCAAGGTCCAGGGCGCCGCCAGGGTCGTCGTCGCCGACATCAACGCCGACAGGGTCGCCTGGGCCCAGGAGAGGCGGTTTGCCGACGCCGGCGTGGTCGTCCCCATGCGCAGGCCCGACGGGATCCAGGCCAAGCTTGACTTTGCCAAGGAGGTCGCCGCCCTGGTCGCCGCTGCGAGGACCGCCGCCGGCGGCGACGAGACTGGCGAGGTCGATGCCACCTTTGAGTGTACCGGTGTGGAGAGCTGCCTGCAGGCCGCCATCTACGTGAGTAAATATGTATATATATATATATATTATATATCCCCCTTCATCTCGTGTGCAGTGCCTCTCTCTTCGTCTGACAAGGTGAAATCAAAAGTCCACACAACCGGGCGGCAAGATTATGATTATCGGCATGGGCAACCCGATCCAGACCCTGCCCATCTCAGCCGCCTCGCTCAAGGAGGTCGACCTCGTCGGCGTCTTCCGCTATGCCAACACGTACCCGAGGGTCATCGAGCTGCTCTCGAGCAGGAACCCCCTGCTCCCACCCGTGGAGGACCTGATCACGCACAGGTATGACTCGCTCGACAGCATCCCTGAGGCCTTTGGTATGGCGGGTCAGGTCAAGGATGACAAGGGGAATCTCGTGTTGAAAGTCATGGTAAACATGTAGACAGGAACACAAGAGAATAAATAATAAACCAAAGAAATTACAAGGGTGGAGCGGGAGAATTGTAAAAAAAAAAAAAAACAATAAATAAAAAAATAAAACAAGAATCAAATTATAAAATACAAAAGCACATGACAAAAACGGACAGTCTCACAACTTTACAAGTGTCAAAACCTGTATTTTGATTCTATGCTCTCTAAGAATAGGTTCTCTCTTTCTCTCCTTCCTCTCTTATCCGCCTATCTGCACTTTCAAAATGCGAGAGATTTATGACTTGTCCGGGAAGCCAAAGTCGACACCAAAAGGCGGGTACACAAACCGCTGCACCTTGCCCGTCTTCTCCAGCTCCTCGCCGTACTCGTTCAGCAGCTTGATGTCCTCGTCATCCAGCTTGACGAGCTTCAGGTTCGCCTCGATGCGCGCCGGTGTCACTGATTTCGCCAGGACGGTGGTCCCACGGGGGACTATTTTGAGGGACGGAGGGCGTACAATCAGCAAAAGCGGCACAAATCCCTCAAAGTCTTTTGTAATTGATTGAATCTCAAAAGGAGAGATTGCCGGGGGGGAGGAGGAGGGGAAGGGGAGAGAGCAAAACTTACTGTGCCAGCTCAACAGCACTGCCGCAGGGTCGGCTCCGTGCTTCTGGGCAACCTTGATCACCTTCTCCTCCTTGAACAACGGCCCGCCCGTCGACCCCAGCGGGCTATAGGCCATGATATGAATGCCCTTCTCCTTGCACAGTCCCACGATATCATTCTGCGGCAGTGCCGGGTGGTTCTCGATCTGGTTGACGGCGGGCACGGAGCCGCCAGCGGCAAGCAGCTCCTCGAGGTACCTCTTGCTGTAGTTGCAGACGCCCACGGCGCGCGCCTTGGTCTTGTCCAGCGCCTCGAGCTGCTTCCACGTGTCTGTGTGGTGGTAACCCTCGCGGATGATGTCGCGCTCGCCGTTGGGCAGCTTGGGGAATTTGTCGTCGTTGCCCTCGGGGTTCATCAGGAGCGGCCAGTGGAGGAGGTACAGGTCGACGTAGTCGAGGCCGAGGGCGTCGAGAGACTTTTGGAGACCAAGGGCCACACGGGTGTTGTAGGTTGTCCTACCAAGGGTGGTGTGTGATTGTCAGCAATTAGGATTACCTAGAGACGTAAAAGAAAAAAGAAGAAGAAAAAAGAGGACAAAGAACGCAAACATACCAGACCTTGGTCACGACAAAGACATCTGGGCGCTTCACGATGCCCTCCTTGAAAGCGCGCGCGAGACCCTGTCCCACCTCTGTCTCGTTGCCATAGCAGTAGGCAGCATCGATCAGGCGGTATCCCGACTTGAGGGCATGGTACACTCCCTCTGCGACCTCACCAGGTGCCGCTTGCCATGTGCCTAGGAAGAAACGAAAAAGAAAAAGAGGTTCAACAATGTCAGCTCGTGGTGCTTTGAAGGAGGGGGGGATGCGCGTACACAGCTGGCTGCGTGGGATCCCAGGGCTGTCTTACCGTAGCCGATGGCTGGGATCTTCTGCCCCGTGTTCAGTGTGAAGGTCAGGTCCGCCATCTTGTATGATGAAATACTCCTCTTGGGTGGTGTTTTGTGGTCTATGGTCAGCCGGCCGAGGGTGCTTGTATGTCTGAATCCTTGTGTTGCGAGGGGTACGAGGGGGAGAGAAAGAAGCTGTCGCCTGGTGGTAGATACCGAATTGGCTAGACAAGAAGAGATCATGGTAATGAGTGATATAAGAGGTAACCAAGGTAGGCAGGCAGATTGCCTCGGATAAATACCATCTGGCAGTCTATCGTCTCCTCGGACCTCCTCAAGGTGCAACCTCGTTGATCCACCAACCCTCTACATACGCCATCATAACGGAGCCGGTTCACTGCCCCTCCCCCGCCATTGCCAAGCTTGAGGGTGATTAGCACCGTGGTAGCGTAGGCCCGGCGACCCGCTCTTGCCGCTTCTTGAGTCGGTACTGCGATTACGTACTGCGTGCCTGCTTTTTTGAAAGCGGCGCATTTCGCCGAGGAATGCAGTTCCTCGAATCTCCCCTGCAGCTTGGCCTGTCCGGCCTCGGTGGTTTCTTTTGCCGATCTGGCGTCTTTCTAGGGGGGTCACAAAGAAAGCCCTCGGGATTGTAATCCTCCTGCCTATGAAACGCTCTCTAGGACATATTATTTATTTACATAAGCCTCTTGCGAGATGATAATATTAAGTAAAGCCAAGTATGGTTCAATAGGGATTTCTCTCCCTTTTTTTAACAAAAAAAATAAATAAAGGAGAAGGATAATAACAAAAGAAAGAAGAAAAAAATAGAGGAAAAAAGGGCAGCTGTGAGCTGCCATGCGTCTATTCATGATTTCTGGTGGACGCCATATTATATCTCATACGCCGTAAAGTCTTGTTTTTTCCAAACCTCTTTATAGTGGCCAGTGCTGCTGAGTTTGCTCTAACCGCCAAGGCAAGACTGTCATATTGTTACAAGAAAAAAAAAAGAAAAAATCCGATATTTTGGGTTTATACAAAGTGGCCCCCCCCCCAGGGTCTATCCAGCAATCAGAACCCAGAGCCTGCAAGTTTCATTGTTAGTCGAGTCCTCTGGTCTCTTCTTCTTTTGCAACAAACAATGCATAGACAACTCACAGGAAGAATATCATCATGACGCCGAACATCTTGGCAATTCTATGCAAGGGAGGGGGTTTGGGGTCAGTCCAGATCTGTCTCACAGTCAAGAGAGAGAGAGAGAAAAGAAAGAAAAAAGAGGCGTCGAAACTGCTTACAGCCACCTATTCGAGGAGACGGTGCCCCAGTACTTGAGCAGCTCCCTCTGGGCACCAGACACATTGTCCACCACATCCTCCGTGTTCGCGTCTATCCGCTCACTGCGAAACTGTCAGTCCGAGAAGAGAGGGGGGGGGGGGGGGTTGTTCTCTGTGCCCCTGCTACGCACGGCTGCACTCACATCATCTCGGTCTGTTCTGACACCATGGTTGCCAGCTGTCCAAAGATGCTGCCCAGCTCCGTGATGGTCTTCTCGATGGCCTCGATGGCCTCTCCCCTCTGTTGTATGTAGGCGTTCTGGGGTTGGGCCTCCTCCATCATCAGCAGCTGCTGGTCGCTCGGTATGGGGTTCAGCGAGAGCGTATCACCGCCGGGCACGGGTGTGCCCGTCTTGGGCGTGCCGTACAAGGGGCTCGCGGACTGCTGCATGGGCATGGCTGCGGACGTGGACACGGAGCTGAGGAAGTTCTCCTGCCGCGACCGGCTGGCCTGTATGGTCTTGGTCCTCAGCTCGAGGGTCTCGCGGAACGAGGCCGAGACGTCCGTCAGCTTCCCCTGCAGCAGCAGCACGACGTTCTTGTTGTGCTCCGACTCCTGCCCCCGCTGGCCGTCCTGCTGCGAGGACTTGACGACCTCCTGCAGGCCGGCGATCTGCTGGTTCAGGCCTGACAGGTCCTGTTTGATGACAAAGGTGAGCTCGTTGATCTCGACCGGGTTGTCGAAGAGGGTCTTGCGGCGGGCCAGCTGCGCCAGCTTCTCCAGCTTGCCCATAGTCGCCGAGATGCCCCGGCCTATGTCAGCGGCCCTGCGCGCAAAGTCGGATCGTCGGGGCTGTCGGGCGCCATCTGCGTCGGCCTTTTGTGCGTCGGTGAGGAGGGACCGCCGTTGCGAGCCGACCTTGGACTGGGCCTGTCGTCTTTGCGCCTGGGCTAATATGGACTTGAACTGTGGACGTGTGTGCGTGTCTCGTCAGCATCATCATCATCTTCTTCTTCATCATCACAACGGCGGTGGTCGAGTAGGGGATCGCCCATACCTCTGAGGTTCGGTCCTGAATGTTGGCGACCGCCATGGCAGCGGTAAAGTAGAGAGCTAGATAGAGCGACAAGGAACGGTGGCGATCAAGGGGGAGAGAGAGAGAGAGAGAGAGAGAGCGAGAGAGAGCGAGCGTGTCGTCGTTCGGTCTCGAGCAAACGGAATGGGTAGATGAAGCGACCTGCGCAGCTCTCCGGGACGGGGGAAGAGGGGGGGGTGAACCAGCGCAATTTTTCGATTGCAGGCAGGCAGTGAGTGGCGCGCAGAAAGACGGCGATGGGTTCGTGACGGGTGGATGATAAGGAGGACTTGAGGATCGTAGGAATCAGGTCGGTGATTATGATAAGCCCTTGGGTTGGAGGGGGGAAGCGGACTGGACGAGGAATCGAATTGTTTGTGTAGCGAAGTGGCAAGTCGCAGCCGGCGGCCCGTGGGTTTGTTGGCTCTTCTCTGTCCACTCTCTCTCTGTCGCAACAGCCAAGCCTCTTCCTCTCTCGTGCGTTGTATTATTACAAAAAAAAAAAAACAAAAAAAAGGTCTGGTTAAACCTGAAATTTTTGAAGGGTAGTTGTATTATAGTCCCAGTTCGTCAGCGGATTGAACGAGAATTGGATACGCTGGTGTTGTTTGTTGTGAAGTCTAAAGAGAAGAAAATGGAGCCATGTTTGGAATGAAGGGGAAGGACAACATAAAAATAAAATAAAAAAGGGTGAGGGAGAGAAAGAGAGAGAGAGTGGATAGGTAGAAGGGGACACAGGGCAGAGAGGCGCCAGTGGTACGCCCAGTGGCTGGCTGTTCGCAATGAGGCAACGTGGTGTCTGGGGGCATGTGCTTCAGGGCCTGCCGGGGTTTATCTTAGCGCCGCCTCCGCACTGCGAACCCCTGAATTTGTGACCAGGCCCAGAATGCTGCACCATCCTTCTGCTCACTGACCACCTGCTGCCCTGGCTCATGTTGTGCCCTTGCAGGAGAACCCATCTCGGGAAGCATCTTGGCAGGCAGTGCCTATAGTGTATAATACTAAAGCTACCATGGTATAACGGGCCTCGGCTCCCAACAGGCTGGGGCCCTTTCTGGTTCAACGGTCTTCCTCTCCAGGGATCCATCATCGCCTACGGGAAACATCATACATATATAGTACATGTACTATCGCAGAAGTGTCAACTGAGTACTTAATGTATGGCGCAGAATGACATAATACCACCTACAGACAAACCGCTGTTTTTGTGCCTGGCATGCGGAAAGGATCAGCAGAGATTCCACACCATGTGTGCATATCGCATTCTGGAATGGCTGTCCCACTCTCCTATCATTCCAATGCGCCAGCAATTGCGTACCGGAGAAGAAGAGGAACAAAAGGTCAAAGTATAAGTAGATCTTTAGGGACATCTTTAGCAATGGTTGAACGCTAGAAGATCGACAATGCATTTATTTCATTAGCAGCCTGCTAGTTTGCCTGGCTAGCAAACCTGTTCTTGTCCTACTCTTTTTTTTTCTCTTGTCCCTCTTGTTCCTCCTTTGGTAAGTCCTTTTGCTTTTTCGTGGCTGCCAGTCCTGTTCTACATATTTCTCTCTTCCTTCTCGCTTTTTTTTGTTGTTGTTTAAATAACAGCATCGTCCTCGAAAAAAAGAAGCGCTGAATGAACAAGGTGGATTCGAAGGGGGCCAAGGCTATCCACACACACACAGCAACACGAGGGGGCTGTTTTTTTCCCTCTCTTTTTTTCTCTTTTTTTCTCTTTTTTTCTCTTTTTTTTCTTTTTCTTTCTTTTTCTTCTTATTTTTCTCTTTCTTTCTTACTCTTTCTCCCTCCCCCGGTCCCCTCTCTCCCCTTCCCCTCCTCCCCGTAACCTAATTATATCCTCCCTTGTCGTCCCCACTGGTGTGGCTCGAGTCGCCGACTCGTCGTCATCAGTGGTCTGTCTCCCTCTCCTCTCTCTCTCTCTTTTTCTCTATCTACGCAGCCACGCCCGCCTCTTTCACGAAACCTTCTTTTCCTTGCCCCCCCCCCCCGACCCCCCCTCGAGGCGCAGAGGAAGGATGCACTGGATTATATAACCTTTTTTAACCTTGTCATCCAATCTTCCTCGTCTTCTTTTCGGACCTTAAACACGCAAGCCAGGTCCACAGGCCTCCCAAATGGATGGAGGAATGCTAGCCTGACAGACGATATACACCCTACCTGCACGTTTTTAGCGATTCTTTTTCTTTTTCTGTCTCTTCTTCTGGTTTTCCTGTGACCTTCGCACACGCTGGTCATTATTCTCAGGGCGCGCACAGTTCACAGCCGTCTGCCCAACATGGAAGGTCGCTCGCCAGCGTAAGTTCAAGGGCTTTTCACATGATAGCATGGTCTGCGACACAATTTTTGTTCCCAGAAATGCCTCCAAAATCTCTAATCCGCTTGTCGCACTGCTACAGAACTCCGGTCAGCCCCTACACCCTCGCCAACGAGCGGTTCAGGACCAACCTCAACCGGAACAAGACGCGGAAATGGGTCGAAGCCAAGAAGATCGACTACGGCGGCGACGACTGGGGAGCCGAGGATGAATATGAGGAGGACGAAGAAGAAGAAGGAGGAGGAGGAGGAGAAAGATACGGCGCTGGGGGCGATAGTGGAAGCCCCACGGAAGCGAACCCGCCCATGGCTCTGGCGCAGCAGCCCACGAGACCCGGTAGGCTGGCGGGCCTACGCTCGATCGGACAACAGGACAGCGGGAACACGACGTCTCGCTCCGGATCCGGCGGGTCGGCACGTAGTCTCAGGCCTAGCGAGAGGATAGCTATGGAGAGGCAGGGCTCCTCACCAGGAGGAGGAACAGGAGGACAGGCACAGGCACAGGCACAGGCACAGGCACAAGCACAAGGACAGAGGAGCGTGACAGGTCCGCCCTCGCTGCACATCCACACCGGCGTCCAGCCACAGCGGCCCGTTCAGCAGGTCGAGTCCGCAGTGTCGACGTCGGCATCGCCCTACTCTACGAACGTGGCCCAATCGCATCACCCCCCACGAAAAAGCAGCATGGCCAGCCGGGAGAGGCCCAACCTGACTGTCGACTCCAGTATGCACCCGCCCCGAACTTCCTCGCGCTCCGTATCACCAGCCAGCGGATCGCTGGCCGCACCACCTGCGCCGCCCAAGATTTCAAGGCCGCCCGAGGCAGAAAAGAGCGTGGAGCAGCAGGCCCAGGAAGGACATCACGAGGGGAAGAGCGAGTATGGTCTTGACGGGACAGCGTCTCAACAATCCGGCGCGCCTTCACGGCCGACGTTGAGTAGTGCAGCTGCAGGACCAGGGCCGGGACAGTCTTCGCTGCTGCCAACACTGTCGCACCCGTCGTCCGCCGTGGACGAGACAACACCGCAGGAGGCCAGGAAGAGGTTCTCCACCAGCCCCAAACTGCCAGACCTCAATCGCCTGTCGGGCTTCGGAAGCGACTTCTTCTCCAGCGGCGGAGGTTTTATGAGCGACACAACACCAAGCAGACCACAGCAGCCACCTGTCCAACAGGAACAACAAGACACCCAAGAACCCAGACAGCCCAGGCCGTTCCGACCGTCGATACCTGGCGGCTGGGTCAGCGAGACGGCTTCCGTCCCCAGTGAGATGCCCACGCCGTTCCGCGAGCAGGACAACAAGCCTACGGGCAGTGGTCTGGCCATGCACGCCGGCCGAGACGTATCATCATCTTCTGGCAGGAGCAGCGAGCAGACCGAAGACGCCTCCCTCAAGCCTGCGCCCTTGAGAACACCAACGCCACGGAGCGTGAGCCCCACCAAGAGCGATGGCGGCAGCAGAGGAGGGCCCAGCAGGTCCAGCCACCACGCGTCGGCGGCACCGGCGTCCGCTATACTTCCTCCTCCTTCATCCCTGCAGGCCACGCCAAGCCCGCTGGCGAACGTGAAAGAGCCTACAAGGAACACGAGCAACCACGATGAAGGCCAGACACCCGATGAAGACGAGGCTGAGACTCGCAAATCGTCAGAGGCGGCGCCGGCGCCGGCGCCGGCAGCACCCGACGACGCGCCTGCACCTCTGCAGCCACGGAGACGACGGCCCTCAACAGAACAACCACCCGCCGCTGTCCAGAGACCCCATCCCATGAGCAGGGTAGAGACAATGACCACCACTGCGGACTCGTCGCCGCTCAAGGAGAGCGACGTGCTCCGTGACGAGATCATGCGCAGCCTCAGCCCGGTCCGTTCGTCGCACTCGAACCTAAACACGCTTCAGGACGAGAGTGCTGCACGCGAGAGCGCCTACCTCAATGACGTGTATGGGGACTACTGGACAGCAGCGGCAGATGATACGACCAAGGATGGGCATGAGAACAAGGGCAATCATGCTCCTCATGAGGAGCAGGCTAAGGACAAGGAGGAGGGGCCTATCCCTCCTACTACGTCCGAGTCTGCCGTGCAGCCCCGCCCTGCCACCAACGAGCCAGAGCCCCCCGCCAGGCCTGATGTGGCCCGAGACCGTTTCTCATGGGAAGCAGTCGGCGAGGGAGAAGGCGATCCCAGCCCACCACCACCAGCACCAGCACCAGCAGCAGCAGCAGCTGTGAACCCTCATCATCCCCTTCCGGAACTTCCCAAGGAGGTTGCGCCGAATGCCCCACCTTCAGGCGCCCCGCCCCAGCTGAGCCCTGTCGATTCAGGCGGCCCCATGTCCCCTCTCATCTCCCTGCCAGCGTTAAACTTTGGACGTGGACGTGGTGGTGATGATGACGACGACGATAATGATGGAGACAGGGAGGAGGCGGGAGAGGGGAAGGACGGCAGAGAAAACGGACCATCCAAGGACAAGCGAGAGTTATCACACCAAGTCACCTCGGGTATCGACAGTGATCAGCCACAATCGCCAGCCTCCCCTTCGGGCAAGGAGGTCCTCACAGCAGGGCCCGCAGACCGCCGTGGGAGCATGTTCTTCTCGGGAAGCGAAGAAAAGATCGTGGTCATGTCACCCACCTCGCCGATGTCCCCCATGAGCGACGTCGAGGGTGCAGCAGTACAGCGGCGGCAGCCCCTGCATGCCGACTCGCCCACGTCCGAGACGATACCGACGGACGTACCTCTGCCGCGCAGCCCATCGCCGGCCCGAGGGGGTAGCAGTGGGGATGATGCGAACAAGCCATCGTCTTCGCAGCAGCAGCAGCAGCAGCAGCAGCAGCAGCATATCGCGAGCCTCAAGCAGATCATGTCGCTGCCCACGTCCCCGGAGCGGGTATACAAGATGCTCGAGGCCCGGTCAGACCTCGCCTCTACGCCGTCGGGGCTCATGGAGTGGCTCGCGCAGACGCTCGCGACCCCCGAGCACGCCCACGGGGGCCCCTCGTTCCAGTACGCGCCGGCGGGCGACGACGTGGCCATCTTTGCCAGCAGCAGCAGCGGCCCTGGTGGGGGAGGCGCTGGTGCTACAGCGGCAGGAGGAGGAGCAGCAACAGCAGCAGCAGCAGCAGGAGGAGGAGGAGGAGATGGGAGCACGGGCGCGCAGCACGGGCATGGCGGAGCGGTCCACCTGGGGTCCGGCGGGGGCGGCAGCGTGCGGATTCCGGGGGCGAGCGCGGCGCAGCTACAGCTGGGGAACCTGATGCACGGGCAGGCGGGCACCAAGGGCAAGGAGCTGCTGCAGAGCGCGGGAAAGATGGGCAAGGGGCTGTTGAGCAAGGGGAAGAATAAGCTGAGGGAGAGGAAGGGATGAATGAAGGGGGGGGGGGAGTGAAGGGCCGTTTTGTTTTTGGGAGAGAGGGGGGGGGGGGTGTTGGGTGGTGGGTTTTTTGTTTGTTGTGTTGTTTGTGGTGTTTTTTTGGTTTGGTCATTTTGAAAGGTTGGGGGGGTTTTTTTTTTT